>MU223056.1:393531-407910 GCA_018584345.1 Thuja plicata | reverse complement strand
AATGCAACAATTAATGTTAGTGTCTTCAAATCTTTCTATCATGTGTGGAGTTCTACTCTCCCTTAACACCTTAACATTATCTCTAGCAATGTTAAAAGTAGCATATGATAAATCACTTTGTATACTAGCTCCCATTGAAGCACTCCACTTTCTTGACAGCAGCATGCCATAATGTGGTGGTATATCAACAACAAGGACATTCATAGTCATTACCACATCAGGACATGTGGATAATTTATAAGGCATAGCCTCAATGGTTCCAATCATAGGGACTTCTCTAGAGTCCATTGCTTGACATCTCCCATGAGGAGTATCAACCTGTAATCCCATATACCTCATGATTTCCACTGGCATAACAGTGTTAGATGCTCCTGAATCAATCATACAATTTTTTAGCATCTTCCCATTAATTATTAGTGAAAGAAAAAATGGGTCAACAACTTTTGGGGAAGAAGTTATATTTAATAAAATTTGAGGAATCTCAGATCTTAATACCTCAACCTCCTTCCCTTTTTCAATTGGTTTCTTACCAACATTCTCTAGACTTTGGACTTTTATTATGGGCACATTGTTTAATAATGACAACACCTTTTCCTTGTGTTCTTTAATTCTCATCATTTCTAGAAATGGCACCTTTACTGTTGTTTGGGATAAATAATGAACCATGTCCACTGGAGTATATTTCACTTCTGAGGACTTTGATTTTTCAATAGTAATGTCAGTTTCCTCAATATGTACATTCAGAGCTAGCTCTTTTAACTTTTTGCTTTCCATCTTAACAACAGGAGTACCTATTTCTTGCTTTTTAATTCTCCTTCTTGTACAACATTTGGTTCTAAGGCTTTTGTAATGATTTTGACCTTATGCTTATTTACATTTTCCCCAGGTCCTTCCTTCTTTTGTACATACTTAGTGTCTACTTTATTTTCTTTTATAAAGGCAACTGATGGATGACTACCAGTACCACCCACTACTTTGTTTCTTAAATGGTAGTTGCTTCTAGCCTCATTCACTAAATATGCAGTAATCCTAGCTTTCTCTTCATCTGAAGCTTTTCTAATGAGTGGAAGATCCTGATTGTTTTGAGCATAACATCTTATATGGTCATCAGTCTCCTCTGCTTCACTATCTGATAAAATCTGTTGATGATGACTTTCTACCCTTCTTTGTAAACTACAAGAGTCATGATTTTCAATTTCATTGTCTGAATCTATATCATGACATGAATAAGTATTTGTCATACTATGATCACATTATTCACCCTCATCATTTCCTTGTTCTTCATTTACTCTTAAACCTAAGGAAACAATACAAAAATCAGGGTTATGTGGGGCTTCACAAGCTTCACACTAGGGATCATCATTGCAGAAATGGACAACATTCTTATGTAGAGGGTCTGGAGTTCTGTTATCAGTCTTCTCCTTTCTAGGTGGGATTATAGGCTTCCCATCCTTAAATTGAGTTTCATAAGGATGGTTTTGCATTCTATTTTGAGGATTATATGCATTATTGTAAGAAGGCCTATTGTTCTGAGGAACCCTATATTCCTTATACTCTAGTTCTTTTAGATTGCTCCTACTAAACCTTGAGTCATCTCTCCTATTTAATTTACCAAACACTCTTCTATTCATTTTAATATTCACTGCTATCTTATAAGCATCAATAAGAGTTCTAGGGTTTTTATCCCTAAGAGCATACCCCATTTTAGAATCAAAGGCATTTAAATAAGTTGCTAAACATACCTCTTCATCCAGCCTTATCTTCTGAAATAGCTTGCGCATAGCTCTTTGAAATATTTTAATAAACTTAGTGACCTCTTCATTATAATTCTTTTTGATGTTGTTGAATTCATTCAACAAAAAGCCTTTATTTGTTTTATCACCATACTGATCCTTAAATAATTCAATTAAATCATCCATAGAAATGATTGATCCATTAGAAAGGCTCCTAAACCATTCTCTAGCATCTTCTACTAGAGACTGAACAAATAATTTCATTAATACATCCTCATGAGTGATATTTAAATCATCAACAAAATCAATGAACTTTCTTAAATGTGTTTCACATGAAATAACATTGTTACATGTGAACTTTGGAAGCTTTTCTCCTATATCACCCACATCTTTAGGGAATGCATTAGGATATCTAGGGATACCAATGAAGTTAAACTATTTATACCTTTCAGTATGCAATGGTTTTCTTTGAAAACTATCATTCTCTTTAAAAGTAGTGGCTTTTTCTTTAGAAGTTGTTGTATTATTTGTCCCAGCATGAGAATACTTAGAAGACTACAAAAAGTCTATTTTCTTCTTCATCTCAATTTTTGCAGCTTCCATTTGTTCCTTTTCTAACATTTTCTCCATGGTCTCCTTTTCAATTCTTAATTTCTCCAAATCAATATCCAACTTGGACATTTTCTCTATTAAAGGCTTCTGAAACCTAGGTTCCTAATTTTCATCTTCAGTCATTTTTTGCTTACCTTTGTCTTTATGTGAACTAGAAGCCTTATAAGTAAGTGTTATTTCTTGGTCCTTTTGAGACCTCTCTATATCTTTTATATTTTGATGTCTTGAAGATTTTCTTTTACTCTTATCAACATCCTTATGCTCATGTTTTTTCTTTCTTATTTCTCTCTCCCTTTTCATTTCTTGAATAAGGGCAAGCTGTTTCATGATAAGTTTTTCCTCATTTTCTAGATCATCAGAGGGAGCTTCTACAGAATCTGAACTAGATGTATTTTTTTCTTCTCTTTCACTAGAAGTAGAAGTAACAGTGGGTGTTTCTAATACTCTCTCTGTTGCTTCTTCATATTCTGAAGTATTTCCATCATGAGAAGGCTGATTGTTGTTCACCTCTCTTCTAGTATTACTTTCTTTACCTCTTAGAGGAGTTTCATCAATGCTAACTTGGTTTCTCTTCTTCCTCTAGGACATTTCCATCCTTGAAGATGATGGGATTCCACCATCTAAAACCTTCTTAGGATTATTTTTCATCCTTGACCTAGTATTCATTCTAAGAAATATTTACTAAATTTGCACTAATCTCAGAGATTTTATTTTAGAGTCGCCACCCAAAAATAGTTAGGAATGAATGAATAATATAAAATTTTGACAAATATAAATAATATTATGTTTTAATCACTTGAATTCCCCAATGAGTCACCAATTTCTTAGGGTTTTTTCTTGCAGAGCCTCTAAAAGTGCTTGAATACTTAAATAACTCTATGACTCCCAATGCCTTTGATACTCTGACTCAAGCAAGAGAAAATAATAATTGATGAGGTATTTTGATAACACTAGGGATACTTATTATAACCTCCTTTTTTGAGATCCACTGACCCAGGCAGGTTTTACCTATGATTAAATACTGACTTGACAGTATCTTTAGAGTGGATTTTACTTATCTGCTAAATTCTCTGTTCTTATATGGATATATAAATGACAATGCAAATAACTATGATTATTCTGAGGAAGAGCATAATAATCCAAATCATTATCTTAATGATGACAGACAACAACATAATAAGGAATTTCATCTTTCTTTCCTTTTACGATTCTAATAAATTTAGGAGGAATAACCTATTTGATTTTCTCTTTAAGAAATCAACAAACTCCAACTATAATCTCGGTGAATACAATTGATTTTAAATATATACTCTGAAGGTAATTTATTTTGAATAGTATTAGATATTTTGGATGATGATGGATTACCAAACAAGTTCCTAGACCAGTGTCTATCCTTGGGCTACAAAGTCAGAAGATATAAATCTACAGAAAAACAAATAAAAGTACTATAAGATGCCTTACAACCTACATACAACTCAGGTAAAGTGCCTAAAAAATTACTCTATCACTCCCACAATATTATATCAAATCCTCAATTACAGTTGTACTCTCTGAAACTACTCACAAGGTTTAATTCTCCCCTTAGAAGAAACTTGCAAATAATTAGATAGCTACCTTGTAGCCAATATGCTTAACATGCCTTACAAATTAAACATAAAAGAGTACACTCAATAAGAAAAGATACAATAAAAATATGGAATAAAGTTGCACTGTATTTTATTCATAAATTTCTTCTTCAATACATATCAAGGTTAAAAGCTCAAAAACACAGACTGAAATCTAGAAGTTTGGGTTGCCAATATATTTCATCTCTCTTCAAAATTATTACATTTGATCTATATAGGTCTTAAACCATTTTGGAATCCTTAAATCAAGGATGCAACAAGCTTCAGATGGTTTAAGGAACCTAACCCTAAAAGTACATAAAAGACAAAAAACAAGAATGTTCAAGTGGTGGGAAGACAAGAATAAGGGATGAAATCTGATCTTCTTTTGTCTTCACATGAATTTTGGCGCCTTTATCTGATAGTGTTCAGGATAGTATCTAATATTTGTATTGAGACTAAGTGACTGCCATTTTAGGCTAACCTACACTTGTCTTTTATAATTACTAACCTCCATGTGCTCAATGATCAGGTGCCAAGTGTTCCTTCCTATTCTTCATCTAGGATTTCTTCTTCTATTTCAACAGGCTTCTTTTTCTTCGGTTTTATCTTCAAAACCCATGCTGTCACATCCTCCTCTATAGGCCAATTGAAGCTTTGAATACTCTGTAGTTTTCCTTTCTACATTTCCCATTTGACATCAGTTCTATTTTTTACATCAACTAAGAATTTATTAATGTCAGTTTCTGCTTCAAAAGCCTCATCTAAAATTTTATTAAAACCTTCCAAATCAAGATCAGAATCTGTAATAAATGCCTCTTTACTAGGTAGTTTATTGTCAAATTCATTTCTCCAGGCCTCCAAGGCCTTAATCTGATCATCTTCTCCCTTTAGTGGAGGAACAAATCTATTGAAACTTGGTCCAAATAGGCTCATCTTTGCCTCTATCTGATTCAATTTACCTTTAAAGAAAGGTAAAGTCACATTTACTTTTTTTATCTCATCTTCTACCTTTGTCACAATCTCTAGCAGATCTGGCCTATGTGGCTGTAAAGAAGCCAACCTTTAAAAAAGTTGTATTCTGGAAGACCATGATACAAAGTAAGGGCTTAAAGTAGAGATATACCCTGTTACCTCAACATGTAAAGTAGGCAATTTAGTGTATGCATTCAGGATTATATCAGGTTTATCTTTTAATATATCAATCCTATGCTAAAGTATATTCAACAATGCATTTATGGAAACTTCATTATCTTTCTTAGCCATATCATCTATTTTTACTTCTTCCCCTATTTCAACCTTTTCTTATATTTGTGGAGGTTATTCTGAAGGTACATATACCACTTCTGGCTTTTATTGTAATTGCTTAGTCAATTCCACAATTACCTTATCTTGCTGATGAAACTTGATGTGACACAATTCTCTATCTTTAGCTAGAGCACTAGCTTCCTCTATTAGGACACCACATTTCTCAGACAATTACTTTGTCTTGTCTTCATTCAAATGTGCCCAATGTGTCATTATTTGAGATATTTCTAGATCACCTATGTTTTGGACTGTCCATACCATTTGGTTTCCCACCATGCTCTCTTGAATATTTAGCAACTCAGGCTTCTGGTCCTTAGGACATAGACTCCACATGGAAAATGCTTGATAATTTGGACTATATCAAAATCCCTTAATCATATCACCCATTTGAATCTTAGTGGTCATCTTTAAATCTGGTTGCTTTCTTATTTGATTTATTATAAATGCTGAGGCTAAATACCAGCCTTCAGCAAGAAACATGCCACTTTCTAACACTAATTTTTTGGCTTCCTCGAGAGTGATGTCCTCAGGCTTAGGATCATGTATGCTTGTAAAGCTAAGAGAGCCTCATTTGTTACTGCTTCTTCACCAGCTATTCTCAATTTCTCTCTGATCTCTTCCTTCTTTCGCCATCTAAGGAAATCTTTAAATTCATCAGTTTTAATGAAATCATCATCTTGCAAGAACTGTTGCTGATGGATCAATCTCTCATCTATACATGTTCTAAGAGGAAATTCTATGTTTTCTTCTACCTCTTTCTACAGTTTCTTTCCTTTTCTGATTTCCTTCCTCAAATTATGGTCATATAATCTATTACTAGGAACAAGAGCACTTACTTTATCCTTTTTTCTCTCTTTTCTCATGTAAGACTTATCATGAGATGTCTGACCCAAATCAACCTTTTGCCTCTTAGAAGTAGGCTCTTCTACATCATTAGGCTAAGAAACTTTAGTCAAGTCTATAACATGTCCCTCTTCTCCTTGTACCTGAACTACTCCTGCAACATTTTGTTGTTGTTGATCTATATGAGGTCGACTTATATATTCTTCTTCACTCACACTTTCATATTTAGACTCTGAATATTCAGGTTCTTGTCCTCCCTTTTTTACATCTAAAACTCTATCCAATTTTTCATAGAGTGTGTAAAAATTGTCTAGCATAGCTTTGATTTTATCAAAATATAGCAAATCAGGATAAAAACCTCCAAATGCTAATCCATTTCTTTTTATCTATTTTTCTAAATTCAATAGCTCTTGGATTTTTTCTCTTCTATTCCTCACTTCTTCTTCATCAATTATATTCCTAGTAGCATCCTCCTCCACACAAAGACCATGCACATATGTATTTGGTATGGTAGGAGTTAGGAGTTTCTTAGCTCATGCAATAAATCCCTCTAGATCAATATACCTATATAGTGTTGCTCCCATCTTATAGCTTTCCAACCATTTGCTTACTAGATCAATATCACCTTTGCCAATTATAAATTGAAAGATCTTGAACTGCCTAGGGGTTAATGTCCCCTTCCTATGTGGTGCAAAGTGTTCATTATCTGTTAATAAAAGTTTCCAAATAAATTCCATTGCTGCAACTCTTGATGGTACATTATATGGTAGGACATGGGGAGGATGTGTGCATCCATACACTCTAATCATAGTGAAATTCTCTTCTAAAAAGAAGTCTCCCAAATTGTGGTCACCTTCTGACTTATCAAAATACTCACATGGTCTCAGTAGTTGTAACACCTTTACTCGAAGTCTAGTCTTGTTGACACCCAAACTTTGCATTAAAGGGTAGACAATCCAGTTCTCAAATCCACAAAAATTACAGTCCTTGGAAGTGAAATTCCATATCTTAATCCAAAATTGGACAGGATTGGGCTGATCATGAAATATTCTCTGGGGGTTCAAATTGTTTACATCCATGATGTCATAATTAAAATGCAATAAAACATGCATCAGGATAGAATAGTGTAAAAATTTGGGATCTTTATCCTTCTTTTGTATGGCCACAAACCCTTCATGTATTCTATCAATGATGTATTGAATATAGTCATAGCTAGTGCTGGAATGTACATCTTGTAAATCCAAAACCATCATCAAAATCCCAACATTTATCTTCTCAGCTCCTCCATCCCTACCTAGCACCTTACACAAAGCATAGGCAGCTGTATTTGATATAAAAATGTAAGTCCTTGAAACAATAAGGTGTAGTTCCTAGTAAAGGGACAATGTGGCTTCTAACCTCCTTAAGGATATGTTTCTGTAATTGATTTCTAGCTATCCCAGGCTATAAACTATATCTTTCCTGCTTCTTTGTAATATTAATCTGAGTGGACATGGTACTATACAAACTGAAAGCTTGCATAAAAAAATTTCTATTTAGAATTAACAGTGCAGTACCATTGTTCTTTTTAATTTTCCTTGACAAGGAGTCATAATGGTTTGCTAGACCTAGAAACAAGTCTACATCTACAAAGACATCAGGAACAATTAACCAAGCCAAACCACTAGTCCAGGGGTTTGATATTGGTATGGCCTTATCAGCATTTTTATAAAAAATAATTGTAAAGAGAAAAACCTGTAGAACCTGGTGTATGGGTATCTCTGATATCACAGTATTCATCTACCAATATGTTGGCATTTGCCCTCTGGTTCTATGTAGATCTAGGTAACAGTTTCAAAAACTCATCAGAGAAGTTCATCTTTCCCTTAGCATCTTCATCCACCTCATCGCTCTTCCCATTGGTAGATGTCACACTAACTGCTTTACTCATTTTGTTCTATTTTCCACTTCTTTTTACCAATATTAGAACAAATCTTCTCTCAGGACACCTTACCCTTCTTTGTGCACTGAATATAATTCAAGATCTCTGAAAACTGAATAATCACTCTGAAATTGATAAAAACTATACTAAATTAACAATTCTTTCTTCTTAGACATAGAAAACCTAGCAAATTTTCCGCTCTGAAATTATGGATGTATGATGAATGAAAATAAACCTAAGATCATCCCTTTATGGTAATTTTACAAAGTACTTAACTCATCATTAAAGAATCAATCAATTCAGCCTTCAAGTTTATATGCAATGGTATTAATTGAATTCCTAGCCATAGCTCACGAATGTGACAGGAAATCGAATTCAAATGAGTACTTATTAAAAAAACCCTTATAAAATTTGAAAAAAATCACATGTTTTGATATGATTGGCTCTTTATCAGACATTTTAGCTACCTTTTTCACACAGTCATTAATCTCATGTATTTCTATTGGACGATGAATCTCCATATTGTCATGTCAGCAACTGCCATTTATCATAATTATCACTTTTCATATCTAGCGACCTAGCGACTATGCATTAACTCCTTGTCACTGATCAAATCTCTTAACTCTAATTTCTTCTAGAGATTTGGCGACTGCATGATTTTCTTCACCTTGGCTAAACTGTGGTTTACTCCTAGCGATAACGCGACTAACGGAATGCAAGTTGCTAGTAGAATAGCCTAACTCAGAGTTTATTCAGAGACCCCGTGACTATGGTTACTTTTTCATCTATTACACTTTGATTGCTAAGTCTCTGAATGCTCTTTTTCCTTTTCGAGACCCCGCGACTACCCTTAGTCACTCAATCACTGAATAAATCTACTCTTTAATATTTACTTTGGAGACTTAGTGACAAGGTTCATGAAACTTTATTTTATATGCAATTTGGAGACTACGTGACTAAAGCTTAATCTCATTGTCATGAGAATATTTTTACTCTGTGCAAATTTTATAGAGACTTAGTGACTACCATTGATCTTATCTTATTCTGCATCTAATGGCTTCTCTAAGTCACTGAATACATTCTGGAAACCCTAAATCATTTGGAGACCACACGACTAATGTCTTCCACTTCATTCATTCTGGACACGTGTCTCACCTTTACCTTTTTGTCTCTGAGTCACTAGAAGAATTCTGACCTATCAAGTTTGACCAGCGACTAACCGACCACTGTATATTTCATTTCAATTTGCAGTTTGTCACCAAGTCTCTAAACATTTTACTTAACTAACCTTTTATCTGGAGACATGGCGACTGAAGCCTTTCAACTTATTACTAACTGTGTTCTGATCTGGAGACCCTGTGACTATAGGAATCGCTAAGTCTCGTTATAATTTTCTAACTGCAGGCTATATTGCGTGACACCGCGACTTAACCCTTTTGTCTCCATGTCACCAGATCATGTTTTATTCATTTGGAGACTTCGCGACTGATGCTTTTTGCTAAGTCTCATGACTTATAAGGCATATTGTTTTCCTTTTAGAGACATCCTGACCAAAGTGGATTGCTAAGTCTTGTTATGAAATGGAATATTCATTTAATATTAGGAGACTGAGTGACTAACCTTAAAAAGCACATGACTTATTTATAACTTAAGCTTTTCAAAAAGTAACTCAAAAATATAAACCAAATTAACATATGTAGCGTTTTTTAACACTTTTGCATATAATGAAACCTAAGACAAGGTTTTTACCATTTCTCTAAATTTTGACCTAATAACATGGAATTTTCTTAGGGACCTTGGAGCTTTGGACACTTTTTCAAATTTTGTGCACTTCTCAGTCATGAAGATATAAAAATTTTTTAGGGTAAACACCAAAATTGGGAATACAACCAACTATAGCATTTCTATGTTGAAGTGTTAAAGACCTCTAAAAAGGGCACTCCTCATAGGGTGATTAAACCCTTTAACAAGCTCACACCTAACAGTGTGTTATTGTAACCTTTAACAGGGTTGGCTCCTAACAAATCTCACTTCAGAAGAGTGAAAAATAGTAACTAGTTACATTGGTGGTTTTTCCCATATTAGGTTTCCATGTTAAATCTTGGTGTCACCTGTGTATATGTTATTTTTTTAATTCTTTATGTTTATGCACTTAATCTCTAAAGTATAATTTCATTGGATATTATAAATATTTCTTTGACACCCGAGTTACAGAAGAATGTCTTAATTAACCGAGTAACAGTGTTATAGTATTTAAGACATCTAAGGGACAAAGGATTTGTTTTGGAGTAACTGATTCACCCCTTCCCTCTCAATTACTTATCTCATTTCCAATAATTTTCTCTGGGATTTTCTTTGTTTTGGAGATACCAAAGCAAAGCATACAAATGTCTGAATCTTACTACTCATAAAGTCATATAAAGTGTACATGTCTAGATTGATGAGTCCATAGAAAAATGTGAAGAGAAGAGCAGTAAAGAGCCTGAAGACTATAGGAACTTTGTGTATCATGAACCTAATACTATACCTATGACTCAAGAAATGGTGATTGGATAGCAGAATTCTCGACCACTAAATATACTAGCACAAACTGTGCAACCCGAGTTGCAAACTATGAAACCTGAGATGCTGGTAGAAGAGATTGAGTCACAGAAAGAGAGAAATGAGTCACATGCAAAGGGAATTGAGTCATATACTAAGGATCCCAAGTCACAGGTAGAGGGAACCAAGTCACAGATAGTGAAACCCGAGCATCACACAGAGGAACAAGAAATAATGTTTGAGAATGACAGACTTAGTGGATCAAGTCCAGAATCTAGAATGAAGGATCCAATATTTTCAAAATATGTTAAAAGGCATCATGCACTTGAGCAGATAATTGGAGATCAGACAAAAGGTGTAATGACAAGGAACAAACTCAAAGGTACTTTCTTACTAAGTGAATTTGAACCTAGAACAATAAAGATGCACTGAATGATGAAAGTTGGATAGAGGCAATGAATGAAGAAATTGATTAGATTGAGAAGAACAAAACTTGGACTCTTGTGCCTAGGCCAAAGGACAAGAATGTGATTGGAACCAAGTGATTTTTTAGAAACAAGATGAATGAAAATGGTAAAGTTTCCAGAAATAAGGCCAGACTAGTTTGTAAAGGATATGCTCAAGAAGAGGGTATTGACTATGGAGAAACTTTTTTCCCAGTTGCAAGACTTGAAGGATTCAGAAATCTTCTCACATATGCTACACATAAAGGATACAAAGTATATCACATGGATGTGAAATCTGCATTTCTAAATGGAATCCTAGAAGAAGAAGTCTACATTGAACAACCTGAAGGATTTTTTTATCCTAGCAGAAGGAATATGGTTTGCAAGCTGCACAAAGCATTGTATGGACTGAAGCAAGCACCCAAACCCTGGTATGAAAGACTGCATAGCTATCTAGTAAGTATTGGATTTTAGAGAACCAATGATAACAGTAGCATGTACATCAAAGAAGGACCACATAACAAAATACTGCTAGTAGAGATTTTTTTGATGACATATTATTCACTGGTTATGATGACCTATGCAAAGCATTCTCTATAGCTATGAGTAAAGAATTTGAGATGTCAATGTTTGGTGAGATCAAATTCTTTGTTGGATTACAAGTACATCAAATGAAGGATGGTATCTACATTACTTAATCAAAATATATCAAGGAGATACTTAAGAAATTTTGTATGGAAGATTCCAAACCTATTGGAACACCCATGTGTACTGGACAAAGATTGTCTAAAGATGATGATTCAAAAGAGGTAGATCAAACCAACTAGAGATCCATGATTGGAAAATTACACTATGTTGTTCACACTAGACCTGATATTGCATTGGCAGTTGGTATCATTGCAAGGTTTTTAGCTAATCCCAAAGATAATCACCTAATGGCAATCAAAAGAATTTTGAGATATCTGAAGGGTACTGAAGACTATGGTTTATGGTATAAGAAAGGTGGAAACTTTGATTTAAAGGCATTCACTGATGCTGATTGGGCTAGAAGTGTCGATGACAGGAAAAGAACCAGTGGTGGAGCTTTCTTTCTTGGAAAGAGGTTAGTGTCTTGGACTAGCAAGAAAAAAAATTGTATCTCTCAGTCTACAGTAGAAGCATAATATGTTGCTGCAGCAGTGAACTATTCTCACATCATATGGATCAAATAGTTGTTGTCAGGAATGAAGGAACAAGTAAAAGAATTAGTTATTAGCTACTGTGACAACACCAGTGCCATTAACATTTCAAAGAAACTTGTGATGCACACCAAAACCAAGCATATATCAATAAAGTATCATTTTTTGAGGGAATTGGACAGAACAAAGAAGTAAGGTTGGAATATGTGAATACCAAAGAACTACTTGCAGACATATTCACCAAACCTTTACCTAATGATGCATTCTTGTCTCTTAGAGGAAAGCTAGGGGTACTTCCCCTAACTGAAGCTCACTAAAATATAGTTTAGTGATGCATCAACCCGAGCAACAGTGAAGATCTATCAGTTGATGCAGGTACATTAGAGCACATTACAGATGAATTTGTACATTTAGGTACATTACAATTACAAAGTGAAACAGTACTTACTATTGGTATTTGTGGAGATAGTGTCTTTGGCATTTGTTGTCAAAGAGGGAGAGTTTTCTATAATACATAAGAATAAGATAAAAGAGGGAGATTTTTTCTATAATACAGTAAGAGGGAGTTTTTGTAAGAGAATCAAAATGAAGCTAAATACATTAATAAAAAATTTATGTTTCTCTACAATTCTTTGTATTATGACATGTTGTGTTGCCATCAATGCCAAAGAGGGAGATTGTTGAAGAAAATTATTCAATTGTGTATTGTTATTGATGTTACACATGTATTTAGACTAAATGTAGTGATGTTACATAAATGTCTACATTTAGACTGAGCACAGTTGGTGAATAGAATGAGTTATTTAGTGTTGACCGAGTTCAATCAGGCATTGAAGAAAGTTTAGTGTTGACCGAGTCACTCAAGCATTTCATTATTGGTCGGGCATTCAGTGGCAGCCGACAAACAATGATTTATACTTTATAATTAATTGGTTATGTGAGGCCAACTAAATTGTGATTTATTATTTGGAAGTATATTCAAGCCGACTTGACAGGGCTTACCATATAAATGAAAGGTCAAGTTTGGATTGAATATGTGTAAGAAGAAAAAGTGTAAAAAGTAGAAGTGTGGAATTCTGTGATATGAAGAGTGAAGGTGAAATTAGATAGGATTTTGATTGATCACTCGGAGCTGCAATAGAACATCTGATTATCTGATTAGGAAGGATCCATTCATAATAAAAATAGAGATCTGAATCAACAAAGAGAGTTGCTTACACATACAAGCCAATTCATTATTACTTTCTAATAATTGTAGCAGTGATCTAAAATATCTTAACAGAGTAGACTTAACAGTCTTTTTGTAAATCCTCTCACAAGGTAGTATTTCTATGTTGAAGTGTTAAAGACCTCTAACAAGGCCACTCCTCATAGGGTGATTAAATCCTTTAACAATGTCACACCTAACAGTGTGTTATTGTAATCTTTAACAAGGTTGGCTCCTAATAGGGCTCACTTCAAAAGAGTGAAAAATAGTAACTAGTTACTGTATAGTCAGAAAATGGAAGAACTTCCATTGTAGATGTGTTTATCCTTCTGAGTAAGTGGTTTGGGATCATGACAAGCGCCTTGAATGGGTTCCTGATCATGACATGGCTTCCCCCTGTTCTGTCCCTCTTTCCACTCCTGTTTAGCCTAATTTTTGCATTCTAAACTGCAGACTGGTGATTCTAGGCTTTAGGGTCAGGGTTGACCTTTTAGGTCTATGTTGACCTTGACCCTGACCTAGGTCAGGGTTGACCTCAACCTTGACCCAGGGTTCAGATCCCGGGGTCTCACATTTTTTGGAGGTCGGCCTTTGCAAAAAGTATTTCTCGCTTCCGGGTCAGCTGTTTCGGGTTCTGAAGTGTTGATTCCTATATTATATTTAATATAGGTCCTCTCCTAGGGGTAAAGGCTTTAATGGGAATTTAATCCTCCTATGTAGGCCTCCTTAGAAGATTGTGCCCTAATTTCATATAAAAGGGAAGTTTTCTCTCTCATTTTATCTAAGTGATACTAAGTCCTCTATTGAAGCCTATGCATCCTTGAGCAATTGAGAAACATCATCAAGCAAGATTTCAAGAAAGTATTCATCCATTTAAGTATCCATTTTCATGAAGGAGATCCATTGGAGGCCATTGAAGGATTGAAGCTACATAGTGCCCTTTTGGTGATCTCTCCATCCACCTTCTTCCAAGCCTATTCCAAATT
>MU223056.1:369888-388677 GCA_018584345.1 Thuja plicata | reverse complement strand
AGAGAATAACCAATTAGACTCAAAGCCACATTCATGCTAAGAATATAATGGATCCTCTAAGACTGTAATAGAATACCTCTTGCCCCCCAGTTTAAGAGACAAGAGGAAAAATAAAGTCTAATTTGTACAAGAATGAGGGGAATGCCCTATGTCAAAATTATGGAGAAATTGTAGTACCGCTCGGGAATAAGATATAATTCCATGAGAAGCTCTATCTCTAACATATAATTTGAAATGTACACAATCAAAAAGTAAATGTTTATTACTATTGTGAAAAGGACATTTGTGCTTATGTAAAGCATTTTTTGGAATAGGTTTAAAACTTTCTTTCTTGGAATTTTTTAACTGGATATAAACTTTCTTAGCCACATCTTGAGGAGTGTCGTAATAATCTAAGGTAGGTGTTGGAAGGAGAATATCAAGAGGAGGACGATAGTTAATATTAGCCACATGAAATTGAGAAGATGAATATCCTATACCATGCATATCATGTTTAGGAGATACATTAATCGAGTTTTTAATCCCATGTTCATTAACACCAAGCCCTAAACCCTTATAACCTTGTTTATCTACCATAGAATATCCATTAGTATACCTATCTGGCATAGTATCTATGGGAGATGATTGATTATGATGCTTGTGATAGAATGTTGTGTAAGGTGGAACAATGATTTTAGGAGAATGTTCTTTGGATTTTCCTTTATTATCATCATGGAGAGGATAAGAAGGGGAAGGTAAATCTAGAAATTCTTGCACATCCTCATCTTGTACCATAGTTTGAGCCTCAACAAAAGTATGAGAAGAACTAGGGATGGAATATGGGAGAATAGGAGTAGGGTTGTTAGAGATGATTGGATTAGGAATGTTAGGATTAGGAAGATTAGATAATGGGGTATCATCTACCAAATTCTTCACATAATCTAAAAGGACAATAAGTCCACTACATAAATCCTTAATTAAAGTTTTGAAAGTAGGGAGACTAGTATTGGTCAATCTTAGAATAGCATAAGCAAGTGAAACATGAAGATTAACAAATATGAGAAAGTGAATGACACTCTCATAGACATCATAGGTACAATAAAGAGATGCTAAAAGAATCATAATGAGAAAAATAGCCATACACCAAAAGAACTTCATAATGAATGAAATGCAAGAAGTGTTTTTGTAGATAGAAATGCAAATTTGTGATATAAGATGTAAATCTAACACCAAATAGAAGGAGTTGTCTATCGCGGGTTCACCAAAATGTAAGATATGAAATAGAATGTGAAATGTTTTGTATGTTACTAAAATGTAAAGAAGGAAAATTGTGTTTAATGGAGAGGGTTTGAATTGTTAATTGTTAATTGTTATTTGTGCTGATTGTATATTGCAATTGTGATTGTGATTAAGGGAAGATAAGATGCTCCTTTCTTTCACCCTCAAATACACAAATGGGAGATCCAATTTTGATCAACCCCAAAGGGTTAATACATAAACGAATCCACTATTTGGAAAGAGACCAAGAAAGGGGATCTTAAATTCTATAAATTGATTGATGAATATGATTAATGACAGTAATTGAAAAGAATAGGAGAAAGTACCAACCTTACAAAATGGCAGATCAAAGATTGTTGTTTTCTGAGATCTGTAGGCTGTTTCTGGAGATGTTGATAGTTGATACCAAACCAGAACACAGAGATGGAAAAAACCTAGAAATATTTTTCCATTTTGATGTTGTCTTATGAAAAAGGTCGACCCTGTACCACTTTTGCCAACTCGATCTACTCAACTCTGAAAGTGTCCCTGTTTGCATAGTCCGAAAGAAATCCAAAAAGGGTATCCAGATCTGGCCTTGAATTTACAGTCTTGAACCTATACCTACAAGAAAAATGTCTTTTTTTTTGGGGGGAGGGGTTTACCTTAGTCAAACCCTGATTTAGAAATTAACCTTGAAATCAATAAACTATGGAAAGCTAACAAGTAGTAGAATTGAATCTAATAGTGAAGCTATGATATTGAATTGATATGCAATTGTAATACAAATGTAATCAAGTATGTAAATATGAAAGCATGGACTTTAGAAACCATAAAAATCCATGATTGTATGCTTGGAATCCACCTTGAAAGAGTTTTGAGGATGCACAAAGGATCTTGAAGGAAGATCACACCATCATGATGGCTAGATCTAAGGTTTGGATGATGAATCTTGAATGCTTGAACCAAATCCCTTCAAAGGCTTGAGAGCTTGAATCCTTGATCTTCAATGGAGAACTTGAATGCTTGAGAGGAAGATTTTAACACCTTGAGAACTTGGAAATGGATGCTTGAAACTTCACTTGATCACCTAGTTGATAATTGATAATGCTTAGAGAAAAATGAGAGAGAAATGCTCCCTTTTATATGAAATTAGGGCACAATCTTCTAAGGAGGCCTACATAGGATAATTAAATCATCATTTAAGCCTTTACCCCTAGGAGAGGACCTATATTAAATATAATTTAGGAATCCATGATTCGGAGCCCGAAACAGCCGACCCGGGAGCGGGAAGAAACTTTTTGTAAAGACCGACAACCGGGAAACTATGGGATTCTGGGTTTGGGACCCTGGGATAGGGTCAAGGTCGGCCTTGTCCTAGGATAGGGCTGAGGTTGACCTTGTCCTAGGGTAGAGTTGAGGTTGACCCTGTCCTAGGAGGTTGACCATGTCCCTGCATCCCAGAAACAGAGTCCTGCAACCCAGAATGCAGAAATCAGTCCTGAAAGTGGTATAAGGAGAAGCAGATCAAGGGGGTGATGCAGAAACAGGGGGATGATGTAATGGAGGTCAAATAAATCCCCTAAGGAGGGCTAAATGCTCTTAACATGGAAGTGCTTCCATTTTAAGATGATACAGATTTAAATGTATAGTGATGTATGCTAATCATTGAAAATTGATATCCTCATAGTAGAGGACATTGCATAGAGAATTATCAAAAAATTTCAAATATTATGGAAACACATCAAATATTATGGAAATATAATAAAAAATATTATCCAAACATATCCATAATTATTGAAACATAGTAACAATGAAACTCACATAATAAAAAATACATAATGATTCCATAAACATGAATAATACATCTACTGCACATAGGGAAGAAAGTATATCAAAACTCATATTCTATATATCAAATTGTTTTCAATAAGTATATATCTCCCTATACAAATATGGTATAAATGCCAACTCAAACAAAGCTTTACAAAATGTGGCATATGCTATCTCAAAATGTGACATATTGCATCTCATTATATCTACAACTAAATATATCTATGACATCCTAGGCAGCTAGTGGATCATCAAAATGAAGCCTCTTCAAAGCAATATTTGGCTCTAAAGGATCCTGAACAAAAACAAAAAAAACCACAATTGAGATTACTTAAATTATATGATTTATAAATAGAAAATTAACATCAAAATTCATATACATTGATCTATAATAAAAATTCAAAATTGAATTCTCATATACCTCAACTCTAAGTCTCCTAATGTGTCCACAAGTACTAGAATATGTCACTCGTAGCAAAGGGATGTCGCTAATAGTGGCAATGTCACCCTATATATGTTCACAAAGATGAAATTGATACAAGTTATCCTATAAAGTTGTTGGTGATAGGAAAATAAATTTACTAAGCACTTGAATTCAAATAAAAACTTACCTTTGCTAGACCTTCTTCTGGCAATGTCAGTGCAGTCAAAAAGGATGTGAATCATTGGCGCTATACCTCCCTCGCACTAGGTGTTACCTATAAAAGTAAAATGAGATAAAAATGTTAGTTAATATATATTTAAAATAATGATAATTTAAATGACAAGAATGTATACAATACAAAAATATAAACAACTAAATGTAGAAATATATACCACATGGTTATCATGGCCAAATGAAATGGCTAAAAGGTTGGACAAACCTATGTCAGTCATTCTTAGACATCAAGATCTGTTAAATAAGCCATGTAAATAAATATTAGTGCACTCAAGTAATAAGTACATGCATAATCATTCTCAAACTCTTAATTGCATTCCCCTTGTTAGTGTGTTTCATTACACTTCCCTTGCACTACACATCCCTCGTAGTAGGTGAAACCTACAAGAGTAAAATAAAATGAAAATGTTAATTAATATATGATTTAATTATCATAATTAAATGACAAGCATGTATACTGATAAAAAGGTAAATGATTGAGTGCAAAAATATATACCATAGAGTTGTCAACGCCAAATAAAATGTCTGAGAGCATGACATCATGGACCTATCTGATCTCCTCCTCTGACATCAAATGAATATAAATAGACCATGTATATAAACATAAGTGTGTAGTCATAATAAGTTGTCTAATACAAATATTCATTCAAAATTAAATGCACTATGAAATTAAAAGTTAAGTCTTACCACAACATGAGGAACGGATGATGGATGTGCCTCCTCATCTCTCACATGAGACGACACTCAAGGGTATGCTCTAAACCCTATCATGACATCTGGTGCACCACCCATATCGTGTACCTCAAACTCTGATGTGTAATAGGTTCCTCAATAGGCTGATCAAGGGGACCCAATCATATCTTCTTGCACATAGTGCAAGTATGGGGCACACAAATATGGGCACTTGAGGAGGATGTGTCAAAACCACTAGATCCATCACCAATATCATCAACATGTGGTTGCACCAGTGACATAGTCTGCGTAATCAAATGAACACTCAGAGAGTGAATGACTCTAATTGATGACATGTAACTGATTAAATGATTGACTATATTAAGTTGAAGATGATGCAAAACATTAAATTAGTTAATGGTTTGTATTTTCATTGATATCAACTTGATATCATCTGTATGGTCATGCCAAAGACTTCAGAGAACCAATGGAATAAAGGTTATGCTTTCATCAATGCATAAAAGTCTAGTATTCACTAAGTGACAGACTACACTGGCGGAGTGCACACCATCAGTAAAGACAGAGATAAAAGTCACAGTGATGCCCGACAAGCAAAAGAAAGTGTTGCCCGATGAAGCAGAATCACATGATGCCCGATGAGCTAAAAAAAGTGTTGCCCGACGAGAAAGATCCAATGATGCCCGACGGACGGAGATCCTGAAGCTAACTGAAGCGACTCCGACGGAACTGGCAATTGTCACCAGCGACAAACTGCAGAATTGACCAACGGAACAGAGATTAGAAAATGACAAAATATCTAGCTGGCAGAGCTAAAGGATAGACTTAACTGGTTGTTTTATTTGTTTTATTCAAACACAGGTAAGTAAGTGATTTGTACAGTTGGCAAGAAGATAACTACGAGATAAATCAAGAGTTAAAGCCATAAATCAATTTGGCTAGATTGTTTTTCACGCCAAGAATCAAGAATCAAGAATCAAGAATCAAGAACGTATAATTAAGGAAATCATGTCTATTTAAGAGACAAGCATAATTCATTCTTGTGTGGTGGTCGATTAAGCAATCAGATACACAGGGGAGTGAACTGATAGAAGATGCTGAAGAGAAACTGATGAAGGATTAACTTCATGCAGTCCTGATCAGTCAAACTAAGGGAGAGCTAAAGAATTCTACAAACACCAATGGACAGAGAAGCACAGCATCACAGAGTAGAAAGAGTTGAGTACAAAGGAATTGTATTGATACATTGATTAGAAAGATATTTTAAGTAAATAGATCTGAAAATCTGCAATTAAGTTGCATTAGAAACAGGTCATTTTGTTTCAGTTTAACCATTGAAACATTAAGTCTCTTAACAGAGCAGGACTTAATAGTCTTTTGTAATTGAGGTATATCCTAACAGATTACTAGAAGGTTGACTCATGATAGTAGCACCGGTCTTACCTAAAGCCTATTGATAGTCTAAGAAGGAGGTTGATTCAAGGATGGTAGTAAGATTTGCATAAAGCCTATTGACAGTCATGAGACTGATTCAAGGATGGTAGCGTAAATGCCAGATACTTAGTGACAACCTATGTATTGAAAATCCTCTAACAAGGTCGCACGTAATAGTGTGTTTGTAACCTTTAACAGGGTTGGCTCCTAATAGGGCTCACTTCAGAAGAGTAAAAATTTGGGGTATCGGTCCCAGTGGTTTTTCCCTTAACGGGGTTTCCACGTTAAAATCCTTGTTTTATGTGTATGGCTTATTACTTTAGTGTTTTACATTCCGCATATGCATTTATGGATTGACTGGTATACTCTGCACATTTACTGAGTATCGGTAAATACAGTTTACTGCTTATCGATTATCAAGGAGGATAAGGACAGACAAGGTAAACCGACAGATAGTTATTTGTTTCAAATATTTCAATGACATGCATCTTGTTGGGACTTAATAATTAGAGAAGTATTGATTGGTGGATTAAAGTTTAAACAGGAGAAATTTTTGAGGCCACTGATTCACCCCCCCCCCCCTCTCAGTTATTACTAACACTAATAATATGTGAGGCAACCCATGTAATAATGTCTAGATTTTGTACTATATGAGGGGAGAAATGAGAGGAGGGGGGGAAAATGGGCTCTATACTACTCAACGTGCTCCTAGTCTATCCTAGGGTATGCCTCCACCTACGCCCATGAACTATCTCATACTCCAATAGCTCATGTGCTTACCTAGTACAAAATCAACATATAATATTTTTATGAAGTAAAATGGGACATCCATATTGTTGTTGAGTGATTTATCAAAAACCATCCACCAATAGTCCTAGAAGTTGTCTCACGTAGCAACATGTGTGCACCATCTCATAGAAAACTTGTTTTTTGGGATCACACGATTGTCTAGGATAAGAATTCAAAAATAGGGAAACTATTTAATCTTTCATTATTCCAAGGGCCTTCACCTCGTCATAATCCAGTCCATCATTAAACTGAGCATGCATGACATCTCTCCATCGAAGTACAACATTATGCTGCGTTGTGAGGTTTTCTATATTCCCTATTATTGAATCCAATGTATAAAATATTGGGGAAAATATAGGGACCCTATTATAGACATCTATGATACCACTCAATTCATTTAAATTGTCGGTTATGAGGTCTTCTATAGATTGAAAATTTGCAGTTGGAGGGTTTTGTGTCTATGGTTCTACGAGCTGTGGGTTTTTAGGCTATGGGTTTTCGAGGTGTGGGTTTCCAAGCTCAATATTATCAATGTTATCTGTCATACCTAATTAATTTGTAAATTTGTATAATTAATAGATACTTTAAACAATACAAACAATTCCAAATTAAAATAACCTATTTTAAACCATAAAAACAAGAAATCTAACTCAAAAATGCAAATAACTGATAAAAATGGATGAAAATGCAATGAAATACTTACTTGGTGGTTGATTTGAGTAAAAATCACCCTCACACGATCAGATATTGGATAGATATCTAATATCAGATGTAATTTTTGCAATAGTCATGGGTTAAAATGACCAACAATTGTTGCAACAGTCAAATTTATATTAGCAGGTATTGGATATCTGATACTGAAAATAAAAAATTTAAAAATATATTCCCCTGTTGACATGAGGGGGCGCTTTGATATATAATAATTTATATAATATATATTTTCATATATTCACCTATACTTTAATAATGATATATACACACACACACATATGGATACATACATACATATACATATACATATACATATATGTATATGTATATGTATGTATGTATCCATATGTATATATGTATATGTATGTATGTATATATATATATGTATATAAGTAAATATATATATACACACAGATACACACACACACACATATATATTAATTTTTTAATATTATATGCATTATATTGAATATCCGATACGTTTCCCATATCTGATAAGCTTAGGTGTTTACCATGGCCAGGTGTACTAACACCCAAGCCTACTAAAAGATCAACATGGATTTTCACGTTTTTGGGTAGATGATAAACACATTTCTTTTCACATCACCACTGTTTGATATATCATGATCCTGCACATACCCTATATCATTAATGCAAAAAAAATCTACAAAAGAAGTTGTATACTTTGAGGATAGGGATGGAGACTTATATTTTAGGCATCTTAATAATTTTAACACAATTATGGACTGGATTATAATCTATTAGGGATATTGGTGACATGATGGAAAATAAGGAGTTATGCTTGACTTTGTTCTATTCATCACCAAATTAGTGACACAATCTAGTGATGACAATTAGAAGTATAACTTAAAATCTCGTGGTTCATAAAATAGTGGTTAGTCTTCTCTCGAAGGAGATGAGATGAAAGGATTTTGAATGTGCAAAGAACCATTGATTATTCATATATGGTCAAAGGAAAAAGACATTAAAGAAGGAGAAAAACAACATATATGAATCTCGTGGGAGGTTTGCATTTCTTGGATAATCCAAGTGAAATGTTGGTACTATAGTAAGAAAAAACCATATCAAAGAGGACTATACAAAGACGAATAAATAAATAAATTAATCAAATGATTATTTTCATTCAAAGGCTTCTCTAGATGAATCAAATGCATTCATTACAGCTCATGATACACGTATGTGAGGATACATAGATTAACTTTGGTTCCTTTCTCCTCGTGTTTTTAAATCATAAGAAGTTTGATGGTGGAAAGGTCTACCTTGGAGACAACTCTTTTTGGGGTATAATTAGGAATGTTCCATTAAGATCAAATTATCTAATCAACAAATCATGTGTATTGTAGAATTTTGCATATCTTACGTAAACGCCACAAAAACTACTATCTAGTAGTCAAATAAATGGTGGAAACTTGTATGTAGTCTTCAACAATATTGGATATAAGGATAGTTTGTGGAGATATGTTTCTTGTAAAAGTAGTTCAATTTGAATAATATTATTTAAAAAAATCTATAATTCACCTAACAAATCATATGAGTTGTACACTTTTAAAATAAATAAATTAAATTGGTTTAAGTCATTCATCATAAAATAATAAAAAATGTCTTAAAAATATAAAATCAAATCCCATAAAATTATCGCACAAATTAAACAATCTTAAATTAATTTTATGAACAATATAAATACACATTTAATTGAAATTCAAAACTAATGTATGGGGTCGGTCAAGTGATCGGACCCGCTACCTCCACCTACTACGCTTGTCATCTAGCGACTTTTATGTTTGTGTAATATTTTATTTATTTATTTGGGTCTTGTCTTATGTGGACTATGCCACCTCTATTGGTGCTCTTGTAATAATAGCGGTTTTTTTTTTTTATCTTTGTCCCTTAAGGACTATTTAACTTGTATGATTTCATTTCTACCCACTATCTTTTATATATATATATATACTTTATTTGGGTTTTGTATGTGTGGACTATGCCACCTCTACTATTGCTCTTGTGATCTAGCAACCTTTGCGTTTATGAAATGCTTTTTTTTTTTTTTTAATTGGATCTTGTCCTCCCTGTGTGGACCCTGTGTGCACTATTAAGATTTGATTTTATTTCTACGCACTATTTTTTCGATATACGTACTTTAAAAAAATGAATAGTAAACTTTTACATTAATTTAAATAAGATTATATTATTTACAAAAAAATGGTAGGGGGATACAGGATCACCCCTCAAGAGTCAAATGGGTGGAGCCCATAGATCAAAAAACACACGGGCGGTGCCCAAAACAAGAAACTCAGGTAGAGCCCAAAGCGCAAAAAATACAAATAAAAGTCACTAAAGGACTAGAGTAGTAGCGAAAGGTGGAGATGGCGGTTTTTTGTCATCTTTATGACCACATACATCAACCGGGTCAAGGATGACATTTAGGAGGGACCACCCTTCTTCTATAGCGTCTTCTTTATCTTTGTCTTTGATATCGCGAGAAGGCGAGATTGCAAAACTAGATGATGAGACATTTAGATGAACCGAAGCATATGCCTACTTTTTGATGAATAAAGACCTTTTCAATTAATATATAAAAATAGTACAATATTCAAAAAAAGGACCTGGGGATAAAAAAATCAACCCACAAAGAGTCACTCGGCATCATAAGAAACAAACAATTATTCAAAAAAAAAAAAAACGTTATTTTCTGAATTTCAAATAATCAATAAATACGGTCAAATATCCATCCACAGGTGTGGATGGATAATAAACATGTTGCGGAATGGTTATAGAAAAGCAAGTGCGCATTACATATTTGACATGTGATGATAAGAGCGCGGCGCCTACTGTGGAAAATGCAACCCCAATTTCACATGTTTAAACGTACGGTTTTACATATATTACTTGGGGGTTAATACCAACTACCGCTTTCAATCCAGCCCATCATACCTGGACTGAAGTTGGTCCGCGTTCATATTTCAAAGAATTGCGTGTCCACATGAAAACACATCATATTAAATCCTCCCTCGCCCGCTTTTTCCTGGACTCGAAGGGTTTGAAACCCAAGACCAAAACCTTGTTTTTTTTGGTTGAAATTTAGACCTGTTGCTTATTGTGTTTCTTCATGACCGCGGCAGATGCGTGTTAAGCTTTGTTCAAATAGGGTTCCAAACGATGCCAAACTTCATTTTTTGATTGCAGCAGCTTCACCATTCTCATCAAATCCTTGTGAGTCAACCACCCATTTCTACCATAGAGCTTGAATTTCATTTTCAGGTCATAAGAAGGAATTGGAGAATAAAAGTAGTCGTTTTAGATTTGTTTTGTGCTTGTTACAAATTTTAGCTGTTGGGATTCTTTTGAGGTTTCCAAATGAATTCAGGCAGCTAGACAGATCAATGATCATGGATGTTGTTGTTGATAACTGTAAAACTTAATCTTTTTCTGTTTTGTTTTATGATGTTGTTGATAACTGTAAAACTTAATCTTTTTCTGTTTTGTTTTATGATGTTGTTGATAACTGTAAAACTTAATCTTGTCTTGCTTTGTTTTGTGTTAATATCTAATATTCTGATGATAGATCATTTATAGAGTGTGATTAGAAATATGAATGCAAGAAGTATTTTCGCAATTAAATTGTGATGATAGATTATAGAGTGCGATTCAAAAGGTTGATATAAAAAATATTTGGGCAATCAAATCTAGAAGTAGCAATACGAAAACAATTTTTTTTTTCCCCTTATGTTTTATATCATCCTGGAACATATCGTCCTGACAATAGATGATCGTGGAACATATCATCCTGACAATAGATCAGGGAGTGTGATCTGAAATATTGATGTTTAAAACAATCACATAATAGAATTTAAAAGCAACATAGTTATAAGTGATTGATTACTGATAGATTCTCAGAATTTTTTTCCTCTTATGTTCTATATCATCCTGGAACATATCATCCTGATAATAGATCAGGAAGCGTTTGAATTACACTCCGTGATCCATCATTAGGATGAGCAATAAGAAAGCACAAGAAAATATTGATTACTGATAGATTCTCAGAATTTTTTTTTCAGTTTTGTTTTTCTTTCTCCATCTTGTAATTATTTTGTCGAGCATGGCTTGTGTTGTGGGAATCTGGTTTGATGGCATAATGTGAATCAACGCTTGACAATGCCCGGCCGACAATTCCATCTTATCATCGCTACAACTGCTCCCGTTATGAGCGGCTGTGAATACGATATTGAAATCTAAAATATGCATCATAAAGTCAAACATCCTATTGGGTTTCCAGCTGCCCCAAACTATTGTTTTTTTTTTCCAATGAAGAAGACATTTTGTGGGCTTAGAAAATTATTGTAATTTGTCTTGCAGCTTGGCTGACGTGAGCAGGGAGAAGAACTTTCAAGAGATGGAAATGGCATCTGCTCAATGGTGGTCAGAGCTGGTGCACATTCTCTCTCCTAACTTTAAAACAATAAATCTTAAAACTTTGGTTTAGTGTTTGTAGATTTTTGCAATCTATGAAACTGTCTGTTGTTGGTTCAAAATTTAATTGTATGAATATTTTTTTATCATCGTTTAATATCACAGTCAGAATGGTAAAGATCATAAAGAAATTAAAAATTATAGAAACTGAAATTATTTGATTTCTTATTTGTTGCAGGGGATGGATGATACACTGCAAGCAATGCAGAACAACAGCAATGTATATGACCCAACTGCAGAACAGCTTGCAGCTCTAATGGGGTACCAGAACAATAGTAATAATAACTTGGGGTTGGACACTGTTTACCATCACAACACCAATATAAAGCTTCCCCAGTTGGGAGTTCGGACAAGGCCCTGTGAAGGAGGTTTTTCTTACGAAAGGCCTTCAAAACAGATGAAAACAATCAGCTGGGATTCCAATTCCTCTCGTGGGCATGGGCAGCCACAGTTTTCTGGCAAGGTTTCAACAGCTCCATCAGTTTATGTGCCCAATTCCCAACAGATTAATTCCCCACTGGAGAATTACATAACAAGCATGTTAAAGCTCCAAGATGAATCTAAGTATAATGATGATAGCAATAACTACAGTACTTTCAATGCAGCCCCAAACACACCCACCATTAATGGTGAAATCCTGGTGGAGAGCTGCATCTCAGATATTACTAATTCTGTGGAGGCCTCTGCATTTAACATTTCGTCCACATCGGCTAAGATGTTTAGGCAGAATCAGGGAAAAAAGCAGGTAGCCAGTAACACTCAGGATCACATCATGGCTGAGAGGAAGAGGAGGGAGAAGCTTAGTCAGAGATTCATCGCTCTCTCTGCCATTGTTCCTGGCCTCAAGAAGGTAACACCAATAATTTCATCCATAGATTTCAATTCAAAGTTGCAATCTTTTCTGTAAAAGTTATGGTCCTCTCACTTCCCCAGTTTTTTATTTTGTTTCTAATAGTGTAAGTTTTGCCTGATAAGTTCTTAGAAATTCAAGAATATATCTAAGATGAGGTAACTGTAATTCATTGAACAAAAAGTTCTTGATTTCTTGTATCAATAGAACAATTTATTTATGTTATAATTTTATATTTATATGTTACAATTTTGTATTTCTTTTGGATTATGATTTTCTTTTTGTTTGGGTTGTTCACAATTTTGGTTTTATGACAGATGGATAAGGCCTCTGTTCTTGGGGATGCAATAAAGTATGTGAAGCAGTTGCAGGAGAAGGTGAAGGTAATGGAGGAAAAGGCCCCCAAGAAAACAGTGCAGTCCGTGGTGTATGTGAAGAAGGCGAAGCTGGTTTCGAATCCCGAGGACGACAAACTGTCTTCAACTTCCTCTTCTTATTCTTCCCCTGCTGTGGAAGATGGCACAGAAGGGGTTTTGATACCTGAAATCGAGGCTCGACAAGTGAACAAGAACATTCTAATTCGAGTCCATTGCGAGAAGAGAAAAGGGCTGCTGGTAAAATCCCTTGCAGAGCTTGAAAGGCTTGATCTCACTATCATGAATGCCAGCATTTTATCTTTCACAGAGACAACCCTCGACTTAACTTTCACTGTTCAGGTAACATGATAAAAAACACAGATGAAGTTTACAATGTCATTGTGATCACAAGATTGTTTCAGAAATAGAATTCAATCAGTTTTCAATAGTTTTACAATAAAAGTTCAATCTTTTAGCCTTTCAATGCCATTACGACCACAAGATTATTTCTGAAACAAATTCCAATCAGTTTTTATAGATTTCCAAGGACTGTTTAGAATTTCACCATAAAATTTCAATCTTTTTTCATTTACATTGCTTCATTTGTCCAACCCAAAGAAAAAAATATCTCAATTGGGTGTTTCCATCTGGATGAAATTAACTGACCCAATTCATTCTATTTGTTGGCAGATGGAAGAATCCTGTGATTTGAGTGTGACTGAAATTGTGAAGGCTTTGCAGGCTCTGTTCAACAGCATGACTTAGAAAAATGGCTGTGGTGTGTTCATTAACAATAAAATCTCTAGTGTTTGAACTTTGAAGTATGCAGATAGGAGTGAACATTTTTTTTTCTTGCATAAGATTACCTGTGAAGTCTTTTTATCAGATTCATGTCATTCATGTACAAAATTGTTTGCAGCAGCCATTTGTTTCAGAGGGCATTTTTTCACAGGGCATCAGTTGCCTTGTTTCATCCCTCTGTTTTTGGTATTGTTGCTCACATTATGGGCTGTTTTTGGGATTAATATCCTTGTTCAATCAATCTGGCCCACAATGTAATGACATTATGAATCTGGTGGTTCTAGACAAGTTTTTTCCCAGAATACTCTGGTTCTTTCCCTTATTTGACCTTCACTTGTATGAATTATGTCAGAGATAAATGAAAATGGATCATATTAGTGTTTGGTACTTGTCTGAGAAGATATAGTTGTAATAAAAAATTATTAAATTAGCTGGAGTATTTATCAGTATTTAAAGTAAACGTTGTATTTTAAATTATTTAATTTAAATTTTTATTGACTACTAAGTTTTATTTTTTATTATAATCTTTATATTTATTTAAAGTATATATTGATTAATTTTGTATAATTTTCTATTCTCTTGTAATAATAAGACAACAAATTCATAAATTTTGAGTAAAAAAGTATTTATATTTTAATTTTACATATTATGTTTAAATCAATGCATGTTGGGAGATGGTGTGGGATATATATATATATATATATATATATATATATATATATATATATAACAAAAAGAGATGTAAATCTACAATTTTACTTTTTTTTTCAAAGAGCAAAGGTTATCTAAGTCTATGGTCATGAATTCAAAGTTTAATATGTTATTAAAGTTGCGCAAATTTCCAACATGTAAGGTGTAGATCCAAGTCATATTGTACAATAATTTTGACATGAAATTTGTGCATCTAATTGTCATGATGGTGCTACACTAGTTGTAGTGCCTAGAAACTATCCCACTCCTCATAATTGTTGCCTAGACAAAGCAAGTTTTGTTGCAAGCAACTTATTTAGAAGTAACAACTCCAATAAAATCAAATCCTATGCCACATGTATTTTTACACATGACACTTGAGCAACTATTTAAATTAAGTTATTCTTATGTATATATTAACTTAAAATATTCATCATTTGCATATATTTATCCAAGGTTACAAAATTTGCATTATAAATGATCTTTCTCCTATTTCACTTTTGACACTTCTATTTTCCCTAACTTTACAAACTATAGACACCTAAATCTGAAACATAATTAATTCATTTAATTAATTACTTGTCTTTTATAGTCTTAGGTAAATTAATTAATCTAATTTATCTAACATCCTTATCCTATTTAATTAAATAGATGTTTATATTTATTTAATTAAATAATTAGTACCCATTCCTTTATAATCACCGTATTGATTAAATACCTTCTATCTGTTTAATTAATTTCACCCTCTTCCCAATCTCTCTATATTAATTGATTTATCTAATGCCCAAATCTGTTTAATTAAATAAACCTATGTGTTTAATTAAATATCCCCTTTCCTCTATTTTGAATTAAAATAAATCAAAATTCAACCCAAATCCCTTACCCACTTGCACATTCCTACTTTTCCCACTTGCATCCCCGATTATGTCTTAATTAGATAAATATCTAATACCATATTTATCTAATTAATCCTTATCCTCCCCTTGTCCCCATCCACTTGCATTTTCCTAACCTACCCACTTGCCCCCTAATTACCTAGCTCATTAGCCTAATCCCCCTCTAATTGTTTGCACAGTCCTAAATATGGGGATTAGGGAAGCAAAGTCCTCCATCCCAATCCTCAAAAAAATTGTCATGAAATCCTCTATTAATGAGGTTAGACTTTGGGGTTCTGAGACATAAATGTCATTTATGGAAAGTATTTTTCCCCATCTCCCAACCACACTTAGGTTGACATATGTTCACCCCTCATTAATGAACGATAGCCCTAACCTCCTCAACTTCTGTATTCAATCCTCTCATTTCCTGTTAATTCAAGATCTATTATCTTTGTGAACCCATCTTTTGATCCCAATCTATTATCATATTTGAACCAATAATCCTTGAAATCATTATCAATTCTCCCATTATGAAAACTCATGCATTGTTTAGAGAAACTTAACCACACTTGTGAAAATCCTTTGAATTAATTTTTCAAGTTCTTCCCCCAAGCTTGAGCAACTATGGAGCACTCTATTGTTGTTATATTGTTGAATCTGTGAGCATACATACTATTACACTATCTTGGACAAATCGTTGCAACGAAGAGGCTACAATAGGGTTTTAAGTGGTTTGATTTCCTGTTTGTTTATTATTTCTTTATGTCTAATCTTGATTGTTGCACTATTTATGTGTTCTGAGTGTGTTTACTAGTTAATTGCATTCCTTTGCACACATTTCTCTTCATACACAAACCTACACATAAAGACAATTCCCCATGGGCAATAGCCCACCACTCTTTTTTATTCATCTTCTTTTCCCTTACATGAATTTTTCAGTCTACTCTCACAAACGAGGATACAACTCAAAACCTCTAGGAATGGTAGTCTCGCTCTATTTCTCTCTCCCCATCCTTTTATATCACATAATTGTGACCTCCATTCCTTTTTTATATGGACTTTACTACTCATTTTCTCCCTTTAGTGCATCTTTTGTGCCCTAAAATTTCTCAAAATTTGGGGATTTTTACTTACCTAATTATACTATGTGCCAAGATTATTATCAAAATTATTATACATGCCTGAATCTCTCTCTCATTCCATCCTCGTAAGTTGTTGTTCATAAATGTTCATAGGAGTTAGTTGAAGAACCCATTTTAAGTGAAACAAAAGTCAAAATTTTTATTTCAAAATCATGGCACAAGGGGTGTACATTATTTCATGAAGTGGCATGATGCCCCTAAATAAAACCACCTAGGCAACAAAATTGGTAAGCCCCTTATCACTACCGAAACTGCTCTATCTCAATCAAGCTTAATCATTTTAAGTTAGATACTCTTCATATCATGGCCTTTAGTTTTTTCTTATCACCCGAGAATTTAAAAAGGTCTCAATCTCCTCTCATTCTTTCTTAGGTAGCTATACCTTCCATATCTTGGATGGTGTTTCCTCTTTCTCCTACTATGATGTCTCTCACTTGTTTAATAAATGTAAGAATTAGAAAAATTAAAGATCAAAGAAATTTCTAGCCTGGTTGGTACAACTCTATCTCATAAGCATTTGGTGAAAATTCATTTATTATTTTGTAGTGCCTAAATTATCTCCACACTAGTTTAAATTGTGTGTATGTCTCAAAAACCTTTCTTTTCATATATGGGAAAGCACCATGTTCCCTACTTTAGAATCATCTTCTATCCTAGAATCTACTTATTATTTGTATTGGTGGTTGCTCCAATGTCAGATTATCATCAAATCTCATACTACAATGAAGTTTTTAATTTCAACTTCTAAGTGGTGTTGAGTGAACAAGTAATTAAACATCTCGTTCTAGAGTGATTATTTTTTAAGATACATAGTAGAAAGAATTCTTAAATTTGAAAAAACAAAATATAAACAATGGAAATAATTTTGAAATCCAAAATGGGAAACATTCAAATCAAAACTATATAGAACATTCAAAATCCAAACTACAAAAATATTTAAAATTTATCATACAATAAAAATAAAGTTGTAGAGCCTCCCTCGTCCTCTTTTTATACTTGAGATCTTGAGGGGTGTGGATTGAATTTATTCTTGTATTCATGACCATGTTGCACCCTTGTGAGATTGTACCTCAGGGTGATCTATGTTTACTTGAGTTAGGAGAACTGCCTTACACTTGTGATGCGTTGTGATATCCTGGGTATGTGCAAGATCATGAGGGGCCAAACTATGCCCTTAAGAGGCAATGAAAAATCAGCAAATCAGGGTTAGTCAACTTGACATGAAAATTTTAACTAGTTATCAACCTAATATCAAAAAGTTGTAGATTAGAATCTGTAGAAAAATGAATGTAGTTTCTAAAATACTAGGCCTTTTCTGAAAAAAAGTTAATATGATTGGTGAAAAGTATAGATTTCAATGCAGCAGTACAAAAATTTCTGAAAAAAAAGAAGTAGGTGTATGTCTGACCACCTTAATCATAATCAAATGATAATATTTTATTATAAGATTTTATATATAAGTAGTAGACTCATGCCCGTATGTGATGCATATTTTTTTGTAATTTTATTCTAAAAAAATAATTAATTATGAATTTTCTGCTACAACATTTTCAGAATAAAAAAAACTCTCGTGTCTGACCACCTTAACTCATTGAAAAATTTACAAAATTCAAAAAAAAATTCCCTTATAGTAGGCACATTTTTCAGATTTCAAAAATGTTATACTGTTTGAAAGTTATTGTCATTTTTCAATCAATATATAAATCAGCACTTTAGAGGTAACTCAATTAGAAAATAACTAATAATTACTTATCGAATTCAAAATTTGACAGCAATTATATCGATAGAAAGCTGATAATCTCCTTAAGATACCCTTTTCGTTTCATCAAATTCTGGGTAAAAAAATTCATCAGCTACATGGTCGAAGTCTGGAACTCAGAGAAACAGGGGAAAAACACATTTTTGTGACATTTGTAGAGTTTACCATATAGGTTTGGTGCACAAAGCAATACCGAGCCTAATCGAGTACCTGAAAAGGCCGACAAAATTTTGATTTTTAAATTTTCCCTCCTCTTTCTCCCTCTTAATTTTTTTCCAACCCCTTTCTCCCTCACATTTCTCCATCCTTCATATGATATATTATATATCAAAAATTATATATTAGATTATATATTAAATATTATATAATATCTATTATATATTAAATATTATATAATATGCATTTTACATTAAATATTATATAATATATATTAATATTAAATGTTACATTATATATCATATATTATATATTATT
>MU223056.1:310697-354576 GCA_018584345.1 Thuja plicata | reverse complement strand
AAATAACTGCAGTAACCAAACATATATTCTCAAATGTCTCATAAAATGCTAACTAAATAATAATCATAGTCCATCCTAAAATCCAAAGTGTCAAAGCAATAGTCCTGTCCATCTAACATAGGAAGATTCTAGGGTGGGCATTACAAGTCACAAGGAATAAAGAAAGACTAGTATGCAAGGGGTATGCACAAGAGGAAGGTATAGACTATGGAGAAACCTTTCCACCCGTTGCTAGGCTAGAAGGATTAAGAATTCTACTTACTTATGCTGCATACAAAGGATTCAAAGTATATCAAATGGACGTCAAGTTAGCATTCCTAAATGGAATACTTGAAGAAGAGGTATACATTGAGCAACCAGAAGGGTTTGTAGATCTAGACAAGCGGAACATGGTATGTAGACTTCACAAAGCCTTGTATGGATTAAAAAATATCCTAGAGCCTGGTATGAAAGACTTCATTCCTATCTAATAAGTATTGGATTCATAAGGACTAGTGAAAACAATAATCTTTATTTGAAAGAAGATACTAATGCCAACACTTTGATTGCTGAAATATTTGGTGATGACATCATATTTGGAGGCAATGATATGCTATGAAAATCATTTCCTGATGAGATGATAAAGGAATTTGAGATGTCTATGTTTGGAGAGATCAATTTCTTTCTTGGTCTATAGATCATTCAACAAAGTGAAGGTATTTTCATTACACAGTCCAAATACATCAAAGAAGTTCTAAAAATATTCAAGATGGAAGATTCCAAACATGTTAGAACACCAATGGCTACTGGATGCAAATTAACAAAGGAAGACAAGACAACAAAAGTAAATCATACTCTATACAGATCAATGATAGGGAAACTCATGTATGTTGTACACACTAGACCAGATATTGCACATGCAGTAGGAATTGTTGCTAGATTTTCTTCTAACCCTAGGGAATCACATATAACTGCTGTGAAAAGAATTCTAAGATATCTGAAGAATACTGAGGAATTTGGCTTATGGTATAGAAGAGAAGGCAAATTTGAACTAAAAGTGTTTACCGACGCTGACTGGGTTGGAAATCTTGATGACCGGAAGAGCACAACTAGAGGAGCATTCTTTATGGGTGATAGACTTGTCACATGGATTAGCAAGAAGCAAGGATGCATCTCTCAGTCCACTGCTGAAGAAAAATATGTTGTTGCTGCTGCAAACTGCTCAAACATTGCATGGATCAAATAGTTGTTGGAAGGTATGCATATGAAGATCAAAGAACTAGTAGTTATATATTGTGATAACACCAGTGCAATAAATATTTCCAAGAATCCAGTCATGCATGCAAAGACTAAACACATTGCCATCAAGTATCATTACTTAATAGAACAAGTTCAAGAAAAAGAGGTAATACTTGAATACATGAAATCAAAAGAACAATTGGAAGATATCTTCACCAAGCCACTGCCCAAGGATACATTTGAGTACCTGAGAAAAAGACTAGGGGTCAAAACCATGTCTATCAGTTAGTAAAAGGACTGGATGTTGCATCAAGCCATATAATATCAGAATATCATTCATGATTGATGCAAGCAGAAGCTAAACTTCAAAGTTACATCTATATATAGAGAGGTATATATCAGAACAGAGCACCTGAGAAAATTGTTATATTGATGATGGATAAGGGAAATTCAAGGAATATATTATGGATAGAAGAAATTTTTTGATAGAATGTCAGATATTTAAATATTTGTTTGGCATTATTGTCAAAGGGAGAGAATGTATTCATATTATCATAAGAAACTATTCATTATCAGATTACTCCAAACAAGGAGAGATCAGATCCAAAGGGAGAGAATTTGTATAAAAGTTGCAAACAGAAGAGAGAAAATTGACACCAACAGAGGTCACAACACATCAGAAAAATAAAAGGAAAGCTGCAAGAATCAAATCCAAGCTTATACAGAGCTTACCGGTGGTCAGAAATTTTATCAATTATCAAAACAAACTGTTTGGTAATTTGATGAATCTCAACAAATTGTATTTCATATTGTATTAGCAATAGTATAGTGTGATAATATAGTATTTTGCCATCAATGCCAAAGGGAGAGATTGATGACATGTAACTGATTAAATGGTTTACTATATTAAGTTGAAGATGATGCAAGACATTAAATAATTTAATGGTTTGTATTGTGATTGATGTCAACTTGATATCATCTGTATGGTCATATACATAATGCCAAAGACTTCAGAGAATCAATGGAATAAAGGTTATGCTTTCAACAATGCATAAAAGTCAAGTATTCACTAAGTGACAGAATACACCAGCGGAGTGCACACCATCTATAAAGATAGAGATAAAGTCACAGTGATGCCCCACGAGAAGAAAATAGTGTTTCCCGACGAGCAAGATCCAATGATACTTGATGGATGAAGTTCTCAAAGCTAACTGAAGAGACACCGATGAAACTGACAGTTGTCACCGATGATGAACTGCAGAGTTGACTGATAGAACAGAGAGATCAGAAAATGACAAAATATCTAGCTGGCAGAGCTAAAAGATAGATTTAACTAGTTGTTTGATTTTTTTTAATCAACCATAGTTAAGTAAATGATTTGTACAGTTGGCAAGAAGATAACTACGAGATAAAACAAGAGTTAAAGCCACAAATCAATTTGGCTGGATTGTTTTTCACGCCAAGAATCAAGAATCAAGAACCTAGAATTAAGGAGCATCATGTCTACTTAAGAGACAAGAATAATTCATTCCAAGGGGAGAAGAAGGCCATTAGATATATGGGGGAGTGAATTGATAAAAGATGCTGAAGAGAAACTGATGAAGAATTAACTTCATGCAGTCCTGATCAATCAAGTTGAGGGAGAGCTAAAGAATTTTGCAGACATCGATGAACAGAAAAGCATAGTATCACAGAGCAGAAAGAGTTAAGTACAAAGGAATTGTATTGATACATTGATCAGAAAGATATTGTAAGTAAATAGATCTAAAAATCTTCAATTCAGTTGCATTAGAAATAGGTCATTTTGTTTCAGTTTAACCATTGAAGCATTAAGTCTCTTAATAGAGCAGGACTTAACAATCTTTTATAATTGAGGTATATCCTAACAGATTACTAGAAGGTTGACTCATGATAGTAGCACTGGTCTTACCTAAAGCCTATTGATAGTCTAAGAAGGAGGCTGATTCAAGGATGGTAGTAAGATTAGCATAAAGCCTATTGACAGTCATGAGACCGATTCAAGGATGGTAGCGTAGATGCCAGATACTAAGTGACAACCTATGTATAAAAATCCTCTAACAAGGTCACACTTAACTGTGTTTTTGTAACCTTTAACAGGGTTGGCTCCTAATAGGGCTCACTTCAGAAGAGTGAAAATTTAGGGTACCGGTCCCAGTGGTTTTTTCCCTTAACAGGGTTTCCACATTAAAATCCTTGTGTTATATGTGTATGGTTCATTACTTTATTGTTTTACATTCTGCATATGCATTTATGGATTGACTGGTGTACTCTACATATTTATTGAGTATCAGTAAATATAGTTTACTAACTATCGGTTATCAAGGAGAATAAGGACAGACAAGGTAAACCGACAGACAGTTGTTTGTTTCAAAGTATTTCATAGGCATACATCTTGTAGGGACTTAATAATTGGAGAAGTATTGATTGGTGGATTAAATTGGATAAATCTTTGAGGCCACTGATTCACCCCCCTCTCAGTTATTACTAACAAGACCCTATTTTCCCTAAGTGTGATCATACCCCTAATTATGTCAAGACAATTCTTCAATTTATTGACATAATTCATTTAAATCCAATTTAATCTCTTAAGTGATTTAATCACTAAATTACATTAATTGCGTTAGCCAATTAAATCAAAACAAATCAGTTAAATCAAAACATGGGTAAAGTAATTAATAAAAGGAATTAAATAAATCCTAAATTACATTTCCATTTGCAAAAAGGGAAAGTAAAATCCCTAACCAATGGGAGTTAAATCACTTGGATCACCTCACATGGATCACCAAAGATTCGATCTCCACCTCTCTTCCACTTTGAATCCTAACCTCTCATTCACCAAATACTTCTATAAATAGAATGAATTTTAAGCTCAATGGGCCCCTAATTATTAATTGTTGAAAGCATCCTTATGCTGCCCCTAATTTGAGTTTTCAATTTGCAAACTTATGCTGCTAGTATTCTTAGAGATATTCATGCATTTTAGCTTAAATATTCATTTTCATTGTTGTAATCTTTAATTTTAGAGTTTAAAATGAACATTTATTGAGCATATAAGCTAGTTTGATTTGAATCTTCCATTCTAAGTTGTATATGTCATTGATAAATGCATAATATGAGGGCAACTATAACATTATTCATACTCCTCTTAGATAGGAAGTGATAAGTTAGTTTTAGTGATTGATTTGCTTGCTTATTCCTTTTTTTACTAATATAATGACTTATTGAAGTGTTGTGTTACAGATAACAGGTACCCAAATAGCACACACATTTCTAGTGCCCACCGTGGGGCTGAATCTCAGACTAAGTTCTCTTCTCTATTTTCAGGTACAGAGTCGCCTTTAGTCATCAAGGCTCATTTTTAGGAAATTGGATCGCATATGAGAAATAGGATCACATCTCAGATATCAGGGCTCACATCTGGTGAATTCTGCATCGTTTCTAGTAAAGAATCACTTCTGATAAATTCTGGGTCGCATTTAGGAAAGGCAATCACATTCAAGGAAAATATGATTGCATCTGGTTTTTGAATTTGCAATTTGAGAAGTCTAACCACTGCTCTTTGGCAGTTTTCTATCTCTGTCTTTTAAACAACTTAATTCTTGTTTGAAAATTGTTGTCTGTACCTTTTTTCTCAAAAAGGTGGAAAGGAAATTGCTAACTTGAGGTTTGCAGGTTTTTGATAGATTAACTTGATTTACTTGTTCCAAGATTTAAAACTTAAATATATTTTCTAATCATTTGCTAAATCAATCAGAGGAGTATGCTCTTTTCCTTCAAGGAAAATCAGAAACTCAAAAGTTGATTTAGGACTTGAGAGGAATTTAGGGTAAATGAACAAGGCAAACCTCTCATTGTTTAATTCTTTTTGGAAAATTAATTGAACAACACAAATAACTAAATCTTGTGGGACTAATTGAACAAGCTACATCATATAATTCCCTTTGGTTTGAAATTGAACAACACACGTCATTTAAAATTGTGGAAAATTGAACCTCATTGTCTAATTTTGGGATATAGTAAATGAACAAGCAAATCAATTAAATCTTGTGGGAAAAAGAAAAATCAATTTTTTTTTCAAGTACTTGTGTTTTCATAATCTAGGAATATTTAAATCAAACTTAAGCTTGTTTTTTGATCTCACTACAGGATTTGCTCTTCCTTACAAGTGGAGGAATCAAAAACTCGTTATGAGGGATTGAGTTGTAAGTGAAGTCATTTGAGGGAAAGAATGTTGATTGAAGTGTTTGTGGGAGAAAATGACATGGAATAGATGCTCTTCTTCTTTTGAAGAATCAGAAATCTTGAAATCCTAAGCTTTCCAATCCTTTATATGCTTTCAAAACATTAGAGGGCCTTCCGGTAGAGGAAAAATCTCTTGGGAATGACCCAAGTGAGGACAGATTTTACGCCAACCCTTCAAACTCATTATAAATAATTTCTTCCTTGTAGGCTAAAGCCTCAGAAGATGGATCCGGTTTTGTTCTTATAATTTTGATATCATTCCTTGAACATGCTTGGGTGTGTGTAGAGAGGAGCCACTTGAATCTTGCTTGCGAGCCTACACACATTTGAGTACTCATAGGGATATATGCCACAATTTTTCCTTGTGCAATTCTATGGGAGATAGTTTTGAATGGATTTCCCCATCATAATCAACAAATTGTAGTCAAAACTACCCGATTCATCCGCGAAAGGGTGATAATATTTGTGCAAGGAAAATAGTAATTGCCCCAAGATATTCATGATTTTGTTCCCTCACTCGCGTTTGGAGTTGGATAATATGGTATTATAATGAGATCCATTGCATGCTTGGTAATGGCCATATTTTGATTAGCATTTGAGTGTGTACCTAAGTCTATGAGCAAAGATTTTCATCCTATGCTTAGACACTAGGTATTAAGGATGTGTTTATTCACCCCTAACAATGCAAAATTGCTTGATGTGCATAAATGATCACTAAAAAGATAATCATTCAAACAAGAAATAAAATTCAATCCTTAGACTACATGCTATTTTTTTCACTCAGTGGAAAGTCTCAGAAAACAATCTGCAATCAGATAAAATTCACACATTCTAAGACAAACTTAACAAACTTGACAAAAGTTGACAGAACATTAGAGGCTTGCCTTTAGTCTGTCCTAGCTCACATATGGTTATGCAAAGTCACATTTAGTATCTTGGCTTGCATCTGGTCATTTTTTCATTTCCTCTAGGGAGAAAGGTCACATCCTGAATATCAAAACTTGCACTTGTTTCATCAGAAGCTCGCATCTGGTATTTCCTAGCTCGCATTCAATGTGTCGCATCTAGAACAGTGGGAAGTTGCATAGTTGTCTATTTGAGAAAATCAGTATATTTGGGTACCTTTTTGGCTCCTTAGTCTGGTCATGTTGTTTTTTCTGGTCTTTGTGTTGTTTTTTCAAAACTTTTTCACAAGTCTACCTTGCATGTCATTTTGGGCTCTTACAATTGGTCTCAAAACGTGTGGTCTATTCACTTTCCAAAACAACTTTATATCAGGGCATCCTAACCCTTTAACGCTGGAGTCATTTACTTCCATCAAAAAACAAACAATCCTTTACAAATTGGACACACTTACTTGGACAATTTGAGACTTTGCTTGACACTATTGGGAAACTTTTGACATAGTTGAGATTCAACTTCATGGTTGACACAAGACACAACAAGTATCTTTCTAAAAAATTGGAAGTACCTCCTAGATTGCTACACTTTCAACAAGGAGAGACATATCACAATCCCTTATTTGACACAGAATCACTCGCACCCGCAATGGAAGCTCCTAAAAATGAATGGAGTACAACCTTTAAGGAATATAATAATGACAAGAACCGAAGACAAGAAGACAATAGTAGTGAGGAAGAAATTCAAGTTACTCACCCTTTTTTTGACTCGAATAGTGATGGAGATGTACCTGAGGAAGAGTATAATAGACTCAAACAAAGTAGAAAATTCCAAAGAACATTGGAAAAGATAATTGGTGAAGATAAAGAGAAATACTTTCTACATCTAGCATCCGTTGGAGTTAAACTACCTAAAGATTATGATGTTGAGAGACTAAAGGAAAAAGAGATACCAACCCCTATCTCTATTCTCACCAAACAATTGACCTTGATGCAAGCTGAACTTGCAACACTCAAACAAGAGAAGGTCAAACCAATGAAGAAATACTCTTTGGACCACATTTTTCCATTTCCATTTGACAAGAGTATTAGCATGATTTCATTTCCTCCCAACATGGCAAGGCCTAAATATGACAAGTATAAGGGAGAGACTGATCCACATGACCATGTGAGAGAGTTTTGTGCTCTAAGAATTGAGTACATGCATGAACCAACATACGCAATGAGGGTATTTCTGGGAAGTCTAGGAAAAAATGCTATGGAGTGTTTCTCTAAACTTACACCCAAGGTGAAATATTTTGAGGATTTGATACAATGTTTTGTCCAACATTACTCCTACAATATACAACATGACATAACCATGATGGACTTGTGTAACACAAAGCAAAGAACCAGTGAATCCTTTACACACTTTTTATAAAGGTGGAAGAAAATCTTTGCGAGGTATTAAAGAGTTATTCCCGAATTGAAAAAGATAAAAATCTTCATTAACAACTTGATACCTGAATTAAACTATGCTTTACAAATGCAAGATTCACCTAGCTTTGATAGGATGATAAAAAATGCCATCCGTATTGGAGAGGTCATTGTTAAGAAAAGAGAAATCACTCTTCAAAGTGATAACAATCTACCAACCACAACAACAAGCCTAAGTGGTGGAAACAAAACAAGAATGTTGTTAATGATGGAGTGGTAGATGCATCTAATGCTAATCCTAAACCAGCAGTGTTTAATCTAATGAATAGCATACAAGAAAACAAAGAAGCTAAGGTAACAACCACAATACCTAAAGAAAACATTGAGAACAAAAAGAGTAGACCATGGAATTATAGAACTCAATGAACATTCACTCCTTTGGGTGAACCTCTTGAGATAGTTTTCAAGACACTCTTAGACAAAAATGTTCTTACAATTCTGGATTCAAAACCATGGGAACCAGAGGTCAAACCAAAATGGTGGGATGATAATTCTTATTGTGTCTTTCACAAAAACAAGGGACATAAGACTAATAAATGTGTGAAGCTTATATACGTTATACAAGACCTTATTGAAGGAGGTAAAATAAAAGTGGAGGGACATACTACTAATGTAGACCATACAACATTCAAAAAACCATTCCCTAATTATGATAAAGGGGAAGCATCCAAAGGAAAAGGAAGTGAAGTGAATTACACCTACTCCAATAATGACAATGTGATCAACATGTTGGACATTAAATATGAATCAATTAATGTGATCACTATTAAAGGTGCTAAAGACACATCTTCACAATCAAATGTAGTGACTTGAAGTCAAGAACAAGTCACAATCAATGGACCTAGTTCCTCATCAAAACCAGAAACATCTTCCAACGTACCTATTGTCACTATTCCCAAACCAGCAGCAACAAAACAAACAGTTACCATTCCCACAACAAACTATAACTTGGTGGATCAAGTGCAAAGAACCCCTGCTCAAATTTCTATATTTGAGTTATTTAAAATATCCTCAGTGCATAGGGAAGTTCTTGAACAAGCCTTACATTATGAAAATGTGCCAAAAGACATTGATGTAAACAAGTTCCAAGCAATGGTAAAACATATCTCAGAACCACACTATCTCTCTTTTTTAGAAGAAGATGACAAGTCATTAACACATCTGCATAACCAACCTCTAAACATTGAAGTCCTAATTCATAAATCCTGTGTCAGACGTGTATTGATAGATAGAGGTGCAGGGTTTAACATTTGTACTCTCAATCTAATAAAAAATTTAGGTCTTTCAGAACAAACCATTGATTCAAGATGTAAGATAACTATCAAAGCTTACGATGAAGAAGAAAGATCATCTAAAGGCTTCATTGTTCTACCAATCAGAATAGGACCAATTGAAATAAATGTGATCTGTCAAGTTTTAGTTCTATTGTTGGCTTACAACACACTATTAGGGAGACCTTGTATCCATGAAATGCAAGCAATACCATCTACTTACCACCAGTGTATCAAATTCCCACATAATGGGGTGGAAGTAACAATTCCTGTAGATGCCAGTTATACTTGCAACAATGTTAAAGAAGATAGTATGGTCCCTCATAACAAGAAAGTTCCAAAAGAAACTGTACCTGAAACTACTAAATGCATGGTTATGAAAATCTTTGGAAAGACATTAAAACTTGAAGAAACTAGTATGGGAGAATACAAGCTAGACATGACCCCATCATTGACAAAACTTCCAGTATCTCCAAGATCTTATGGGAAACCTTCCTCATCTTTCACACCTACTACATCTAAAGAACCAAAGATTCACAAAGAAACTGGTATGGTTAGCGCATCTAATTCTCAAGAGGATGAAAAAGAAGAAAAAGCAGTCTCAACTTGGCTTTACAAAGGAGAACAAAAAGAAAATGAGGTAAAAAATGTGGAAATATCCCCAGAATAGTATGGTAAAGGATATGACCTTCTAAAAAAAATGGGATATAAAGGGAAGGGACCTTTAGGAGACAAAGGAAAAGGAATTTTTGAATCTATATACATGGAATTAAGAAATACTAAAGACAAAATAGGGCTAGGTTTCAATAATAAATCTAAAAACCCTGCTTCAAGAGATGGTCCAATCTTTGATGAAGGAAGTGATGAAGAAGAAGAAACAAAACTAGAACAATGGACTTATGAGAGATTATTGCATATTGGTATAGAGTATCCTGAATATCAAGGAGAATGATATGTACCTAGATTTGAAACACCACAAGAAACTCATGTTCCTTTGTTGACACAAGCTACTATTCAAGAAGTAGAGGAAACAACAGAAGACTCTTCAAAAGTAACATTGATAGAAAGAACTCCCAAGGAAATACCCCAACAACAAGATTTACATCCTAACTGGGGGCAGTTGGTCACAATTTCACATGTCCTATATTTACCACACTTTGATCTACAAGTGGCTAATGGAGTACATTAGGTAACTATTGCTGAGTTTCTAAACACATCAGATGATGAAATAATAGACTCACATGACTATGAATGGGATAAATTGTCTAATGCTACTATGAACATTGAAGTAGATGTGATTCACAAATTTGCAACTCCATTGGAGAGAGGAGAGAGTTCTAACACTTCCCCTAACACTACTGTTGTTCCAGAATCAGATGAGATACCGCTACCTAGGATTTTTGATGTAGAAATTGGTGTTTTACTAGGTCTAGAGGAAATTATGAGACAACAAGAAATGAGTTGCATTTTTCTGAGAGAAGAAGAAGAAATCTCAATTGATGAGTCACTAGAGTTAGGTCCGCATATTACTAACAATGGCTCTATTAATGATGAATTAACTCTTGATGATCTAAATGCTATAGAAGTTGACTTAACAGAACATGTCTTGTCAGTTAATAGTTTTGATGTTGACACGATGCTGTCCTTACCAAACTCTAATCATTATCCTTGAGAAACCTTGACCTAATTGATTGGATGAATTCAGATCCTAATCCTATCATGAACTTCCCTAATGACTACATTTTGGCCTGTTACCTAAATGCTTGTGAACCCTATCCTTCTTCCACCAATGCAAGGAGCATGAACATGTCAGAGGAGGATATCAAGTTTCTTAGTCACAAATTGAAAAATAAAAATAAGAAAATAAATGATAGTGAAAACCACGTCGTGGCAGTGTCAAATTCTAAAAAAGTAAAAATAAAAGACGTATCTGATGGTGAAAACCTCCCAGAGGTGCCAAAAGATGAGATTCTTGATATCCTCCCTGAGCCCTTTAAAGAAAGATCTTCAGTTTTGATAGAACCAACACAACCAGTTAACTTGGGCATAGCTGAAGTTCCTCAAATTATTCACCTAGCACAATCCTTATCAGAAGAGGAGAAGACACAATTCAATGAGCTCCTGAAAGATAAAAAGATCAACTTTGCATGGTCTTACACAGATATACTTGGACTAGATGCATAATTAATAATGAATCATTTATCTATAGCCCCTGGGATCAAACTCGTGAAAGAATAAATAAGAAAGATGCATCTTCATGTTGCATTACTGGTGAAAGAAGAGCTAGAAAAATTATTGAAAGCTGGATTCATAAGAGTCATCGCTTACGTAGGATGGATTTGTAATGTGGTACCAGTATCTAAAATAGATAAATCTATCAGGATCTACACAGACTTTAGAGAATTGAAAAAATCATGTCTTAAAGATGATTTTCCACTGCCAAACATTGATATGATCATAGATATAACAACATCAAATTTACTCACTAATGGATGTTTTCTCGGGCTATAACCATATTAAGATTGCTCCTGAAGACCAAGAGAAGATCGCATTCACATGTGCCTGGGGAAATGTTTTCTAGAACATAATGCCATTTGGATTAAAGAATGCTGGTGCTACATACCAAAGAGCTATGACAACCATATTCCATGGTATGATACATAGAGACATGGACGACTACGTGGATGATTCCTTAGCAAAGTAAAGAACAAGGACTACTCATATTGAAGACTTGTGAAAGATATTAGATCACGTGGAACAATTTCAACTCAGGCTTAATCTAAAAAAGTGTGCCTTTGGAGTTCAATCAAGAAAGCCACTAGGGTTTATAGTATTAGCAAAATGAATTGAGGTTGACCCAGAAAAAGTCAAAGCTATACTAGAAATGTCACCTCCACGCAACATTAGTCAAATGAGGACATTACAAGGAAGACTCCAGTCAATTAGGAGATTTATGTCACAACTTGCAGATAGAGCACAACCTTTTAATAACCTATTGCATAAGGGTATTACCTTCAAATGGGATGAACATTGTGAAAATAACTTCAAAGAACTAAAAGAGTACTTGGCTACTCCTCCTGTTCTCATGGCACCCATTCATGGAAAGCCATTACTCCTATACATTTTAGCTACGGCTACATCGTTGGGAGTATTGCTGGCTCAAGAAGATGAAACTAAAAAGGAAAGAGAAATCTATTATATCAACAGAACACTAGTATCTTATGAACTAAATTACAACATAATTGAAAAATGTTTCTTAGTAGTTGTCTTTGCATCACAAAAATTAAGACATTATATGCTATCACACACAGTAAAGCTTATTGCAAAGATAGATCCTATGAAATACATCTTAAGCAAGAAAACATTAACAGGAAGGATAGCAAAGTGGGTCTTGATTCTTAGAAAATCTTATATTGAGTATGTGGATAGAAGGGATATTAAAGGACAAGTCCTCACAAATCAATTAGTTGATTCACCCTTGCAAGATGATGCACCTCTGATAATTGAATTTCCTGATGAAACAATAATGCATTTAACTGAACATCCATGGAAGATGTACTTTTATGGTTCTTTCACGCAACAAGGTTCTAGGGAAAGAGTACTATTCATTACTCCTCAAGGCTACAAGTTTCCCAAGGAATACAAATTAATGTTTCCATGCACCAATAACATTTTTGAATATGAAGCATTAGTGAATGGTCTTAAATTGGCTATGGAATGGAAGATCATAGAGTTACATATGTATGGTGACTCTCAACTTATTATTAATCAAGTAAATGGAGACTATCAGACTAGAGATGAGAAGTTGATGCCTTATAAACAATTGGTTGAAGACTTGCAAAAGTACTTTGTCTTCGTCACATTCCAGCAAATACCAAGGAAAAAAAAAAAGCTGCAGATGATATAGCTACACTGGCATCCATGTTACAACTAGAATAACATCAGTTCCGCTATGACTTCTTGGTGGAAGAACTATCCTATCTAGATTTTGATACCCCTGAGTACCAAATAATTTGTGCTTCCCAAAACCAATCCTGGTATGCCAAACTCATTTCCTATCTAACTGAAAAAAATCTACCTGATGGTTTATCAAGGAATGAAAAACAAGCCTTAATTAGGACATCATCGTATTATGTCCTCATTACTAATAAATTATATAGCTAAGGTCTCGATGATACACTTCTTAGGTGTTTAGAACAAGAAGTGTCAGATTACTCATTAAAAGAAGTCCACGAAGGTGTATGTGAATCGTATTTGAATAGATTTTCACTAGCTAAGAAACTGCTAAGAGTAGGCTATTACTAGCCCACGATGGAAAAATATGTTGTTCTATTTTCAAAGACATGTCACAAATGCCAAAAACATGAAAATCTCATCCATACTCCTGCTAGAGAACTCATACCATTTATAACACATTGGCCATTTCAACATTAGCCTTTGATTTGGTTGGACAAATACATCCTAATTCTTCAAGTGGACACAAATAAATCATTATAGCCACTAAGTATTTCTCTAATTGAGTCAAAGCTGTGCCGCTGATCAAAGCCACTGGAAAAAAGGTGGCTATGTTTATCTTGAGCTACATTATTTGTAGGTATGGGATAACCTCTTCAATTGTAATAGACAATGGGGGCCAATTTAAAAACCAAGACATCAAAGACCTTTATACACAGTTTCACATTACTCAACATTGTTCTTCAATCTATTATCCTCAAGGTAGTGGACAAGCTGAGGCATCTAACAAGAACATTCTTAAGATCCTACATAGAACTGTGAGTAAGTCTGGCAGAGACTAACATTTGCAATTAAATCTGGCACTTTGGGCCTACATAACAAGTATTAGAACACCAACTGGAGCCACGCCATTTGCTTTAGTCTATGGTGATGAGGAAGTATTACCTATTGAGGTTGAAATTCCATCTTTGCAGGTATCTTTACAAGGTCTTGTTATTGATGAACAATACCACATTGATAGGGTGAATTTATTAGACTTACTTGATGAGTGCAGGAAATAAGTGTTCAATCATCTGAAAGTGTACCAAAAATGCATTTTAAAAAGTACAATAAAAAGGTCAAACCACAAAAATTTCAAGTGGGGGATCTCATTCTCAAAGAGAATCCTAAGAACCAACCAAACAGAGAATAGAAAGGAAAATTTGAACCCAACTGGCTGGGACCTTATGTCATTACTACAAATTTTGGGATTGGAGCTTATCAGTTAGCTACACCTGAGGGAGATGTTCTTCTTGATCCCATTAATACTCTACATTTGAAGTGGTTCTACACTTGATATCTGGCTAATAGAGCCCTTGCAGTGAAAATATCATAAAATACCAAAAAAAATTAGAAAATTGATCCTGAAGAAATCCAAAAATAGTGGAAAAATTCTTGAAAAAAGCCATCCTTGGTGAAAACCTAGCAAATAGGCACCTTGATACTACAAAAAAATTAAAAAAAAATAAAAAATTTGAAAAAGAGAAAAGTGCCTCGATGAAAACCTGGCAAACAAGTGTCTTAGTAGAAAAAATAAAAAGCTTTTCCGAGTGGTGAAAACCTGGAAAATAGGCGTCTCTCAAACTCTGTGCTCTATCTATCAATGCATTGATAATCGTAAGCCTTCATAATCGCACATGTTCTATTTGGTGGCTCCAATTCCTTACACATGTCCTATCCTTGCTTTGGATTTGTCTGCATTTGCATCTTAGGAATAGTCATTCTATACTGGGGCCACCTTTGCTAGCATGGTCAGTTTGCGTCTGCTAGGTTGTTCTAGGTTCCTGTCTAGGATGGTTTGCCTCTCAAAAATAGTATTTCTCAATACTTTCACCTAAACGTCACTATAAAAAATAAAGTTGTTTCTTCAACACCACCTACCTATAAAAAACATCACACTAGTGTTTCTTGACACTTTAATCAAGAACTTTAAAATGAGCTAGTGTTTTTCAACACTTTAATAAAAAAATGAACTAGTGTTTCTCAACACTTTAATCAACCAGTGTTTCTAAACATTGCATTGGATAGTAATTTCTGACAAAGTTAATCGCATATATACTCAGACATGAAAGCATATTGCTAAATTCCAAATTCTAATTGATGAATCTCTATTGCGCTTGAAAAATGAATCAACAGTATTTCTCAATACTATTTAAACACAGTTTGATCTTGGTTTGATTATGACTTTAATGTTCCCATGATGTTTCATACTAGGGGCATCTAAGAAATTGTAAATTTTCTTTGATTGATTCTCAAATTGGTGATTGTTATGTCTTTTGAGTTACTCCATGACGTCCATTCAAAGGCAACGAGTCGCAAGGACAAGGGGCATAACATTTTCTTGGTTTTCTGCGTATGGTGATTGTTCCAAATGATCCTACAAATTTCCCCTAACTTGGATGTTTATGGTAAGGGCTGCCAATATGAGTGGATAACTGCATATATCTCGATCCTCTTTATGTGTAAACTACAGCGAGGTTGAAACAATTTCCTTGTCTATTTTCTAAATCAGATTCTCACTAAGGTGTACACTACATGATGTACCCAAGGATGTGAATTTTCAAGGTCATTATGGGTCACATATCTTACATTACACTTAAACAGAACCTGATTCTTAATAGTAAAAGGAGATAACTAACTTGTTGTCCTGGCTTCTATACCTTGATGCCTAAGTTCATTTCCGACATTGCATCCAATATACATAGTATTCATACTTTCATAATACCAGTGGGTATTATTGATAGTTGTACTATCAAGTGATGTCCATTACAAAAATGCCCAATGATGATAAAATGCTACAATGTATACAAATCAGTGACAGTCCTAAGAGTCTACATGTAGATGCATTTAGAGATTGCATGATTCATTTTAAAGTACAACATAAAAGGACTTGAGCTTAAAGTGATTTCTTGATTCATCCGAAATCCAAGCTAATTACATAAAAAAATATTACTGATATTAATGTCGTTGCATATCCATGACATACATTCTGCATTCATAAATAAGAAAGATAAAATACAAAAACAAAGCATTCAAGCATTACATTTATTTCTACATCCTAAGTGCATCCATACATTTATTTGCATAAAGAAAATATCAAAAACATTCATTTGCATATTCCCTTAACATCATTTGAAACACATTTATATATCAGTAATAAATCAATGAGCATAAATGATGTCATCACATAATCTAATCTAACTCATCAAGACAACAAGATCATAATCACGTGCATCAAATCTAAACTTCTACCAAAACAAGAGAACCCATGAATATATTAGAATCAGGAACAACTATCTCAGATATATCAGATATCGAATAGATAAAAAATGTGGAACTATCTACAAATGAGTATTAGAGTATCAATGAGGAAAAAATATATATATATGTATAAATGTCATAGTACAAAAACATGATCTCAGAAGGATCAATATATACAATATGATCTCAAAATATGACAAAATGTAGTATCAGGTCTGACTGCCACCCTCTACCTGATCTGGAAGAGGAGGAGGTGGTACAAATGGAGCTGGTGGAGACATGGCCCCCTCAGACTGTTGAGCCATCCATGAATATAAAGGTGCTCTCTGACCCTCTGGAACTACAACATGATATAAATTAGAATAATACACTTCTTGTTGTCCCTGTGAGTAGCTACCCGAGCCTGGGTATCTCTCTCTACCCTGAGTATGTCTAGCTATTTCTCTCTCTCTTCTCTAAGCTGATCAAACTATGTATCTCTATTCGATTTAAGCCGCTCAAAATGTGCATCCCTGTCAGCAAGTAAGGCCTCAAAAGTAGTGATCCTATCTCTGATATTCTCACACTCATACTCACTATGTCAACACATCACCATCTCTACCTGATGTGCTTCTACCTGTATCCTAACCTGTAGGCCTATCCTGTGACCTATCCTACTCATGCTATCACTGTCGCTGCTGATCTCTGGTCAACAGTGGACCTATATCCCTCTAGGAAGAAACCAATCTGAAATGAGCCTTCCTCTCACTACCATTGGTGCCCTCTCCACTGCCACCCACAACACCTCCACCCCTATCATCTGCATCATCCTGATCATCCTGACCTTGTCCTCTATCTAGAGGAGGGATCCTCCCATCTCATGTCCCCCCATCCCTACCACTGTCTCTCCCTCCATCTTGTCTCTCCCTATGAGCTCCCCCTCTACCTATGATAGGATGATCATTGGTGGGTCATAGTATAAAGGATCCTCAATACGCGAAACTACCTCGTCATGCACTGTAAATAGTGAAAATGGATGCTGTAACATCTGAGCATGATAAACATCTGAGCAACCTGCATCTGCTACCTTTGGTTGAAGATCCCATGTCACTAAAACCATATCTCTAATAGAATGATACACAGTCTCATATTCTAACTGGGAACCCCATGGTGGTGTCTCATCATGAATCCATGCATATACAGATAGATCCTAGCATCTACCCTACATGTAGCCATACTGCCTCAAAACCCGTGTGACCAAGAATCTCTCAACAATATATCTGGTCGTACTTATCAAGTACCTTCTCTGAAAGAAATATGACATCTCTTTCCTATCAAAGAGCCACTCCTCGTAGTCAAGGTATGGTTACCATACTACTATAGCCATGTTATCGAACAAATGGTGACAATACTCTACCTTTCCCAGATGCGGCTGCTGAATCTAACCAGAGTACATGTATACATACAACTATTGTTCTAGCCACTGTCTGTTAACTATCGACTATGTAACTGGGATGTTCTCCCAAGCCTAGATTTGAAGTACAAGAATGCCAACAGTCATACTTTGAGAATACTGATACACAATCTCATGAAAATATCTATAAATATGAGAAAGAATGCAACTGCCCCATGCAAATATCCAAGAAGAAACAATCATCTTCTCCAGCATGTCTACCCAACCAACCATAAAACCATGTTGTCCTCAGGCAGGCATCAGGATGCCTCCAATCAAACCAGCCAAGTATACTGGAAGATGATCATAATGATCACACATGTAATCTCATGTGATGTAATGACGAGCAATAGTATCATCACTGAATAAATGTCATGCCATGGAAATCGCTGTAATAGAAGTGGAATCGAACTAGACCTCTCGACCCATAACAGGAACTCTAAGTATATGCCACACATCCTCAGGTGTGACGGTCATCTCACCAGTCAGGAGATGGAAGGTGTTGTGCTCAGATTGCCACCTCTCAGCCAGAGAAATTAACAACCCTCAATTTACCCCAATTTTGGGTAAATCTCTCAGTGATAATAATCCTAAACATGCGACTAACCGTGTCTCATCACTGGTCAAAGATCTAGATAATGCAAGGACACGACCAAGGTATGGTCCTTGGAATGAGATGACCTTGAAAGGAACCTGTTAAAAAGATAGTAATTGTAGAAAAGTTCAAATCAGTACTCTATCTCAGGAAACTAAGAAGAAACATAATCAACTAAGTGTTTCTGGTCATCAGACAGAAAAGACAGTCAAAATTGGAAGAATACTAATTCAAAAACCAAAAATGACTCTACTTTTACAAGGTGTGATCCCTTTTATGAGATGCAATCCATGATTCCCAGGATGTGATGGGGCATTCGGGAAGCAATCCTATTTTTATAAGATGTGATGCAGCATGTTTCATACGACCCTAATCCAACAAGATACAAAAATATTGAAAATCCTATCCACAACTACAACATACAATGAAAAACAAAAAACAAGGTGCGATCCTGAAAATACAGGATGCGACACAAGATTTTAGGAAAAAATGGGAAGTGACTCAAGATTGACCAAATGTGACCCTAAATGCGGGAAGTGACTTAAAACTAAAATTCTTATAACTACTACAAAAATGCACAAAACTGGAAATTGCAAATTTGAAAAGGTAGGTTTTTGAGTACTTACTCGAGGTGGGTAGTTAGATGGACGTTGATGTCAATGATTGAGCTCAAAATGATGTTTATGCACAGGAACCACCATCTTCTCTTCAGAGCTCTCAAAATTACTAAGGATAAAAGTGAAAATGAATGGGTAAAAAGTGAAAATTTAGCTATATATTTGACTTTTTGAGCTATTTAGGAGCTGTTAGGTCTATTCAAAAAAATTTCAAGCAATAAGTTCCTAGTCTATTTTTGCAAAAATGTCTTGTGAAGGATACTTGAAAAAACCCTTGTTTCATATCTTAGAGTACAAAATTTGGTCGTAAAACCCTAAGCGTCAAAAAAGTTTCTAATTTCATGTTACTTTTTGTCACTTAAAGTCATGTCTCGAGTGGGTTCCTTTTAAAGTGTTCATGTTCATTAAGTTGTTAGTATCCTAATACTGTAGTCCTGTATTATTCCCTAAGTTCAAAGTCCACAAGTGTTTTAATTAAATCCATTATCTATCAAAAAAATGTGTTTTGATCTAACGGTGTGCTTAATGGCTTATTCCCGAAGTGCTCGAGATCTAGTGATTAAGCCATTAAGCCATGGTGATGAGTGTCTTTGGTGGGTCCGATGGTCAGAAAGGATCTCAGTTAAACAGTGGGCAGATTTATTTTCATCGAGCGGTAGACTTAATCACTTGATCCCAACATGATCAAGATCTATCCTTTAAGCGATTAAGTCTGAGAAACACATGTCTTTGGAGTGACGTGGGCCTTGTTCAAGTGCAGTATGGTGGAGATTAAACAACAGACAAATCTAACGGTGGACTTAATCACTTATGGAAAAGATGCACAAGATCTATCAGTTAAGCCATTAAGCAGTGTTGACACATGTCCCAATGGTGACATGTATTCCACTAAAGGTAAAGCTGACCGCAGATTAAAAGGTGGAAGGCTTGTTGAAGATCTAACGGTTGACTTAATTGCTTAAAGGAAAAGTGCACAAAATATATCACTTAAGCAATTAAGCCATGATGACACATGTCCTAGTGGGTCTGATTGAGGTCGTAAAGGAAGAAATAAAGGTAGAGCATGTAAAGAAAGATCTGACGGTCAGATTAATTGCTTAAAGGAAAAGTGATCGATATCTAATGGATAAGAGATTAAGTCATGGTGACGTGTGGTAGAGGAAGTGGGTCCTGTACAGTGCAGAAATGATGTTAAGTAAGGTGCAAGTTTGAAAATATCGGATGAATCACTTAATAGATTAAAGGAAAGGTGTACGAGATCTAGTGATTATGCCATTAAGCCATGTTGATGCATGTCCAAGTGGATGATGTTGTAGCTGTAGTCAGTAAACTCAAGGTGAAATAACTTGTAGCCAAGTTAAGATGAATCTGACGGTTGACTTGATTGCTTAAAGGAAAAGTGAACGAGATCTAGCATTTAAGTGATCAAGTTGTGCTGACACGTGTCCCAGATGAATAGTTGTTTCTAGGAAGAGATGAGAGTTTTCATATGAAGGAGATGCAGTTGGAGATCTACGGTCCAGATTCAAAATTCTTAAAATTATTGTCAGTGAGCCATTAAGCCATGAGTTTTAAACCAAGCGAATTGATTGCAAAATGTGTGGCCACTTCAATTCAATTCAATGCAAAAGATTGATTTGATTGAGGCCATATAACTCATTGATTAAACTTGAAGCTGCCATAATTCATCAAAATCATTCAAGCAAAGATCATAATTGTAGTGACATTGAGCTCTCTGCGATAAATTGCAAAATGGGTAAGTCTCTTGTGATACAACAAAAATTCATGCTTTCAGTGAAATTTGAAATTTGAAAAGGTCTTAGAGTTCTTATTTAAATCTGAATATCAGTCTCGTAAAAACCCCTAGTTTTAGAAAATGGCCCCTAGGATTGAATTCTCTGGCAAAGTAGAATATAAGGATAGAAATGTGAGAGATGACCTTCTACAGCAGTTGAGTGGGTCCACAGGTGATGCTACTCAAATTAAAAAGATAGTTCCAACACATCCCCGTTTTAGAGTCAGGGAGGGTTTGTATGATATGTGTAGATGGGCAAAAGATGCTAGGAGTAGCATAAATGGTTTAAAATTGTTTAAAACTACTTATAGCTAGAGGAATGATCTCTCCCTAGATTGCAACATATGGGATCTTGATGTGGGTAAATTGATAGGGCCAGGGTATTTATGGATACAGACCTATTTACTTTGATAGCCAATACATATGATAGGGTATCCAGGGTTTTAAGAGACACAGAGGGAAATGTGTTGTTGACTGTCACAGTCGATGAAATCAGAAGGATATTCAAATTAAGTGACCTTTCAATTCAAATGGATGACATTGACTTCAACTATTTTAAATAAGTTTACCAGAATCAGAAGGAGTACTACAAGAATGAGGCTTTGAAAGGATACTTCAATAAAATAGGGGATTTGATTGTTGTGGGCCCAAATACACCAGAGCCATTCAAACTTGATTATTTCAATAGTAAGGCTAGAAAAATGTATAGTTCCATGTGCCTTATGTTAGGAGAAGATCAAGAAGTGACAATGCCTATTCACCTCATGCTTATGGTTGTTCAGATTTTGCATCCCCACCTATCAGTAGTTTTTGATTATGCCTCCTATATTGCTGAGCTAATGCATGAGGGTCTAATAGGCATCAAGGATAAAAATATGATCAAGCCAATGGGTGGTATTCTCTAATGATGCATATGATTTTTTTCAATAGTGTTGATGTCTTTGAAGAAGAAATGAACCTCACTAAATATCAGGATGACGAGGATTTGCCTGTTCAACTGTGGAGTGTTGATTTGTCTTGGGATAGAAAAGAAGCCAACTATGTAAATTTTGATAGAGTTTTCATTGCTAGGCTTAAATCAATGTTATGTAAGCAAAACCCTAGAATCTACACAGACATGATGAAACTATTAAGGCCTATGGAGTATTCCCCAGAATTAAATATTGTACACAATTGGGGAGATCTCATTTTGTACCCTGTCTCTACAGTTATCAGAGTTTATGGATTTAGAGGAACTCCAAATGTTCTGCTTTACAAAGTGCCACTGAAGATTGGTATAGCAGAAATTATGAGGCAAATGGGTGGACTACAAGAAGAAGCCTTGATAGGAAAGATGAAGGGAAGTATTTTCCCTATCCTCACCAGAGCTCATCACTTCATCGTCACAAAGGGGGGATAGACATAATTTGACAAGAATTTTGAGCCATACCGTCTAGAAACATATGTGTCAAGATGTGTAGACATTGAAGGTTTTATTATGGATATGTCCAGGAAGAGGACCAAGTGCCTGACACTAGATCACCAATTTAATTTTCCAGAGGACATCATAAGGAATGTATTTGATCTGAATGACCAAGAAGTTAGGAAAGAAAAATGGTTGGTGTATAAGAAATATTTGGATTTTATTCACAATTTTGACAGATCCTATGATCATTTGAAGGAATTTTCACCTTGGGATAAGAATATTGAGTCTCTGGTGAAAATGTTTGAAGATATAATGCAGACTCTTAACCAGAAGAAAAATAAAGTAATGGAGACTGAGCTAGAAAAGGCTAAGGCTATTCTGAGAAGAATTAAATAGTGAAGGGTAGTCCCACCTAGGAATTATGTGGTCTATAAACAAAGAGGGTATAGTACAATTATGCCCAAGATTGACAAAACTTGTGATAAAAAAGGAAAGAGGCCAGCAAATACCTGTACTCAAAAAATGCCATCTCCAAAGAGGCAGAAGATGGAGGGAAAAGAACAAGAAAGTGATGTATACTCCCCTTCTCAGTCCCCTCTACAGATAGATGACCAAGCTATTGCAAATAAATTGGTTCAAATGGGAAAATACAGTGTATGTTTTTATCATAGCCCAGGAGCTACAAGAGGGAGTGCTAGAGGCACCCAGACATGCAACTCTAGATCTTATAGTAGAAGAGTTTGCAGGAAAGGAGCTGGACCCTGTAACCAAATAGGCCAGTGAAGAATTTATGTCTAATGATAGTTCTGTTAAGGCTAGAGCCTTTATTCAAGTCCTATGGAGAACCCATATTGATGAGTTCAAGGATGAATGTCACAAGTTACAAGAATTTCAACCAAACCAGAGAAAAGAATACATTGAGAAGGAAGTCAAACAAGAACTAATGACCAAGTTTGACAAGATAACCCCTAAAGAGGGCAAGGATTTAGTGAAAAATAAAGGAGTCCTTATCTTACCCCAGTGGTATTTGGCTGATGCCATTATGTTTGATGCTATGAGGAAGGAATACAAACCATTTCACACTGGTGGGACATCAATTGGTGCCCATTTCAGTGAGGACCATGCAACACTAGAAATACGGTCCTTGAAGAGGAAGGACAAAAGGAGAACAAATGAAGATGATTCGGCTGAGAGTGTAGGTAGCCTAATAATAAAAAGAGTTTTAGATACTTCAGGGGTAGAAGCAGAAAATCTTACTTTGCAAAGTGCTAAATTAAGTTTGAATGTAGCTGAGAAGAAAGAAGATGCTTTGAAGAGATTAACCCAGAAGTATGAAGTTGTTCTGAAAGCTTACAATGATGAGAGGGTCAAAAATATGCAAAAGGATGATAGGATTTCATTCCTAGAGGGAAAGAAAACAACCCAAGTTATGCCTCAAAGGAGGATAACATAGGAACCTCACCTTCCATCCTCATCAAGTCCCATAATCACTTATCCTCCTTTCACTGCACCATCAACTTTTACCACATTAGAGGAGGTTGAGCAAGAAAAGGCCAGACTGATAGCTAAAAGAGTAGAGCTGGAAAGACAAAAGAAAGAGTGGGTTGAGCAGTCTGTAGCCTTCAGAGAAGCAGAGGCATGGGTCAAGAAAAAAGTATGCAGATAAGATACATAGCACCCTAATGCATTGTACACATGAATTGGTGCCTACGACCATCTATGCACAAGGTAAGAAATTTTTTAGCATGATGAATGAGTACAATGAAGACAAGGACCAATTAGACCAATTTGTGGAAAAATGGAAAGGGAAGGGAAGAGAGTTGAAATTCTTCCACACCACTTGCAAGAAGGAGAATGATGTTGACATAGTCTTGACTGACACTCATAAATGTGTCAAATTGCTCATGGACATAGACATAAGGAGCATCATCTTTAGAAAGGTAATGACCCTAAAAAAGGAATATTCAAAGGAATGTTATGAGATACATTCCCAAATATCTTCAAGAAAAATGGATATATCAAAGATGAGGTACTATGGCATCGACAGCTGAATGAAGCTTTGACAAAAAGGACCAATAGCATAGTTACATTGGAGAGTACACTACTGTTTGTTCAGACAGTTGAGATAGTAGGAAAAGCAAGAGCATTTTGTGGATTCTGGTTAGATGAGATTGAGAAGGCATATACCACCTATAAGGAAATTAACAACAGAAAATATGAGGTCCTCAACTTCAACTGGCCAAGTGATGAGGTGTACACTTCTTGGAAAGACAAGTACACAATAGTTGATCTAGGTGAAGGTGAAAACATGTAGGTGGATGAAGAAGACCAACAGGTTGGTTGATTCAGTTGAAAGTAAAGATCCTACATCACCAACATCAAAGACAATAGATTCCAGATGGCTCACACCGAGAAACTTTGAAGCAATTGCAAGTACAAAGTGGTCATAAGACAAAATTTGTTGAATATCTATTGTAACAAGAGTGGTTGTCACTCCATTAGCTATTTAGTCTTTTTAGCGAGTCATTAATTTTGTCTTTATTCCAATTGATCGGAAGCTTCTTGCAATCCTAATTTATAAAAGGATTCCCAAGGTCATTGGAAAGGGCTAGAAAATTTGTATTGTAAACCACTTGTAAAGTTTTCAGTCAGAGGGGGAAATATGATATGGTTTGTACTAGATAGTGTAATAAGTTAGAAATAAAGCTGGGAGATCTTTTGTAGGTTATTGAAGAGGTTATATCTAAGTACTTTTTGTATACCGAAATAAGATTTTTTGAATTTAATACAAAGATCCAGATTCCAATCTCTCATGTGTTATGTGTCATATGAGTTATGAATTTTATAATTCATTAGCATAGTCTTCTCTGTGTTTATGTACTTATTTGAGAGTTCTGATCTAGGATCAAATTAAATTAGGCTCTGATTTATGCATAGATTCATCTGACATGTTGCAAGGATTCTATTAGTAGTAGGGATTTTGGAATGGTTGTATTATGATTTGAAATCTTTGTTGAGAATTAATTTTAGTATATTGTATCTTAGTCATAATATAGCCCAATGGATAAAGCACTAATCTGAAGCTGATAAGTTTTGTTTTATTGCATATCTAGTTGCACATTGATTGTGTTTACTTAAGAGCAAACATTTAAAATCCATTAAGTCTTCATTTGTATAAGTTGTTACAATTTTTATCTCATGCTCCATTTCAAGGTTGATGTTCAATGGATAATTAGCCAATTATCTAGTATCTCCCAGTTATGTTGAGTCATTGTGATATTACTGCTTGATAGTACTAGATTGGATATATCAATAGGTATAAAAGGGTATCCCCCCTTGGTGTAGTAGGACCTAAAGAGTAGAAGTATTAAGAGAGTGCTTGTTAGTTGGTCCTTTTCTCATATGAACAAACATTTGGCGGTGGCTCCTCTATAAAAAATATAAAAGGAAGAGGTTATTGTTGTTTCTATTGCAACATAAAAAGAAACCAACAGGACCTTCGAAACTCCTACCAGACAACTGAAACTCATTTTTTTCTCTTTATGATCAATCGTGAATGAAATCAAACACATCGACGATGTTCTATATAGCACAGTAAAATTTTTACGACAATTACTAAAAAATGCAGAATTGCTCCATATGTTCTGAAAATGACTCGTAGGCTTTACACAATCAGTTTTCTGGGTTCTATATCATTAAATTGCACATTATTGATCAAATATCTTGGTTTGAGTAAATTTTTTCAGACTCAAAACTCACATTTTAACGTGATTAACTTGGTAAAATTATGTTTTCTCTTAACACACCTTTGTTTCTCCATCTTCTTCTAAATTGATTCTTTCTTGATTCAATTGATCAATTCAAGTGATACATCATTCTACAGATGAATTTATTCTTTTTCCTTTGATTTCATTCCGGAGGGGGCATGATCACACTTAAATTAATCAAAATCTTGCTCGAAACAAAATTAAAATGACTTCATTATCAAAAAAACTAAAGGCATGATAGTTCCTTGACTAAGTCAGGACTATTGGATTGAAGGCTTCGGTTCTCACAATCTGGATATCTTATGTCTACTTTTCTAAGATTATTATTAAGCTCCTGGCAGCTTTGTACAGACCTTCGTTCGATCAAGTTGGGAGTCGGTATTATCAATTTTTAGATGAAAACCAAGTTCAGAATTGGTGTTTTTAAGATCTTTTCTTATTGACCTTTGTTCCATCAAGTTCAAAGTCAATTCTACTTGTTTAGTTTGATCAAGTGCGAGAATGATCTCATCAGACATTTCATTTGATCAAGTGTGCAATTCTCAAACTTTCTGAAGTCAACATCAAAAATTTCTTTATATCAATGCGCTGCTCACGCATCTATTCAAAGAGGAGAAAATGTAACCACCCTAATTTGGTCTTCTGTAACCTTAGACCCTATTTTCCCTAAGTGTGATCATATCACTAATTATGTCAAGACAATTCTTCAATTTATTGGCATAATTCATTTAAATCCAATTTAATCTCTTAAGTGATTTAATCACTAAATTACATTAATTGCCTTAGCCAATTAAATCAAAACATGGCTAAAGTAATTAATAAAAGGAATTGAATAAATCCTAAATTACATTTCCATTTGAAAAAAGGGAAAGTCAAATCCCTAACCAATGGGAGTTAAATCACTTGGATCACCTCACATGGATCACCAAAGATTCAATCTCCACCTCTCTTCCACTTTGAATCGTAACCTCTCATTCACAAAATTCTTCTATAAATAGAATGAATTTTAAGCTCAATGGGCCCCTAATTCTTAATTGTTGAAAGCATCCTTATGCTATGCCTAATTTGAGTTTTCAATTTGCAAACTTATGCTACTAGTATTCTTAGAGATATTCATGCATTTTAGCTTAAATCTTCATTTGCATTGTTATAATATTCAATTTTAGAGTTTAAAATGAACATTTCTTGAGCATATAGGCTAGTTTCATTTGAATCTTCCATTCTAAGTTGTATATTTCACTGATAAATGCATAATCTGAGGGAAATTATAGCATTATTCACACTCCTCTTAGATAGGAAGCAATAAGTCAGTTTTAGTGATTGATTTGCTTGCTTATTCCTTGTTTTTCACTAATATAATGACTTATTGAAGTGGTGTGTTGCAAAAAACATGTACCCAAATAACACACACACTTTCAAATAATAAGATCAGTGCCTACTGAACATTTGGGTATAGATTCAAACAATTCTCAATCCTATGTACAATCAAAGACGCTTTTAAAAAACTTACTTTTAATAAAGCAAGACCATCACTTCACACGCTTCCACTTGACTTATAATTAAAATTAATCTATATGGATAATCTCATCAAATTTAACTCAAATTAAGAGACCAACAAGAACATAAGATACACAGATCTTACAATTGATATTCAAACTATATATATATTAACTGTGAATTATGATACTTGGGGAATATAAGACAGTGAAGTACTCTAATACACAAAGTATTTGAAAAACTAATTGAAAATAAATAACATATAACCATAAATAAATAGGAAAGCACTTATCTCATTTGAAATTTGAAATTTTGTACATAATGGTTCATACTTGCAGTAGTATATCCATCTCTCTCTAGAGGTTTCCCCCCAAAATATCTCATTGTCATCTTTGAAGGTTTATTTGACTTAATATTTATATGTACTTCAATAGTTTCCTGTGAAAGGTCATACATTTTCACAAATACCTAATCCTACAACTAACCCTAAAAATTTATAATAAATTAACCGAGTATAATGTTTAAGGGAATAAATCCTTTCCCACATTTACAAATAATAATATATATTTGTCATCTTCTTGGATAGTTTGTCAAGTTGCCAGAATTTCCTGCACATCAAATCAAAATTAAATAACTCTAAAATGAACCTTAACCTAATGCTCCTAAAATATAGGGGATGAAAGTAATAACATTATAATTCACCCTATAAAATAAATAAAAGATTATAATACAACTTACCCTAAAAAATATTTCAAATAATAAAACATAGGGTAAAGTAAACTATTTTATTTAAATATTTTTGCAAATCAAAATTTGTAATGTCACAAATATTAAATAATTTCAACTTTGGTAATATTTAAATAATTTTAAATCAAATTAATAACATATTTAAAAATAATTTACCCTATTAGAATATTTCACTTTAATATTTTAGGGTAAATTAAAATAATGCCCTAAAAAATTATATTAATGAAAATCTAAATCACATCTTTAATATAAAATCTTTTAAAAACACATAAGATAAAAGAAATGAGATAATATAATTTTCTTTAACACATAACTTGACGAAGACATATAGACTAATTGGTTAGAGGGGGCATGGGTAGGTAGGTAGGAAAAAAGGGTTGGCTTGAGAGGTCGAGTGTTCAACTCCTGATCGCCACCCTTTTACCCTATATACTTATTATTCTTTTTTAATTTATTTTTATTAAAAAATATTTATGCATTTAATCCATTGAAATATAATATTAAAGCTTTGCTAATAAATATGAAAATAGGATAATGAAAATTATTTATGCTTTTTTTATTGTTTAATTTATTTTTGAAATAGGGAAATATTATGAAAATAAAAACAAATATTTCTACTTCCCTGATATTGTGTATATAGAGGGCCTGGATTTTCAGGTACCAACAAGGGCTCTTATTGGAGATGTGCATTCATGCCTAGATGCAGCGAGATTCTAGTTATCTCTGGAAAAGAAGACCATAGTAAGAAAAGGATCATGAATATTAGGACAAAAATTAAAATAAAGTACAAGTTTAGAGAATACTTCCTGTTTCAAGAGAAGAAAGGTTTCAAGTACTGACCATGGGTTGGGAACTCCTAAATGTTTTCATCAGTGTCTTGTAAATGGTAAGAATTTTCACCTACTTTTGAGATGACCATGTAAGGTCCTAACCATAATGCATCGAACTTACCATGATTTCCTTTATCTTGGTCTCTTGCATTCCATTTTAGTACTCAATCACCTTCTCTGAAAGACCTGTTTGACACTTTCTTGTCATGAAGAGTCTTAATTGTCATTTTTGTTGAAGATTTCTTTCTTGTTATTGTCTCCTCTTCTCATCTAACTCTGCTAACTGGCTCAACCTGTCCTCCATAAAGTTTATGTCTTCAAGCTCTTCTTCTTGAATGAATCTATAAACTGGCAATAGATTATTTAATGGTAACATTGCTTGTTTCCCATAAACCAATTCATAAGGAGTGAAACCTATCAATCTTTTTATTGTCACCCTATCCACCCACAAAGCCAAGCTTAATTTTGAGTCTCATGCTTTCTTATTATTGCTCAACATTCTCATAATGATCTTTATTATATTTTTATTGCTTGATTCTACTTGACCATTTCCTTGCGAATGGTATGGGGAAGAGTATGATAAGTTGATACCATACTTATTGCATAATTCTAAAAATTCCTTAGACCTGAAACACATACCATTATCGCAAAGGATCTTGCAAGGTACTCCAAATCTTGTAAGTATGTTCTCTGTCAAAGACTTGATGACCACCTTACTTGTGGCTTGTCTTGTAGGTATAGCCTCGACCCATTTTGTAAAATAATCTGTTGCCACTAATATCCATTTATGACCTCCACTTGAGGAATCTAAAATCTCCCCTATAAATTCTATTCCCCACATTTTGAAAGGTTCTCCAATTTTCAAAGGAATAAGGGGTAATGCACCATTTTATTTCAGTTTTCCTGAAAACTTCTGACAGGATTCACACTTCTTAACATATTCATAACAATCCTTGAATACATGAGACTAGTAATACCCATCTTGCAATATATTATGAGACATTTCCTTAGCTGAAAAGTGACCACCACATACCCCATCATGTAACTCTTTTGTAACTAACTTGGCCTGACAGATGTCTAGACAGAATAAAAGGATACCATCATTGTTTTTCCAATATAGATCTCCTTGAATTAGTACATACCTTGGTGCTTACAACATTATATTTCTTTTCTGATCTTAAACCTTCTTGACATTTCATATGCTTTAAGAAGTAAACTATGTCCATGTACCATGGACAATGTTCAATGCTGGTTCCTGAATTCTCCAAATTCACTTGGTTTATTTGGGTTGCATCTAAATTTTTTTCTGCCATGATTTTTTCCAACCCTTGTCGTCTTATTAACTTAGTGATTTGAATCTCAATATAAAATTATTGAACCTGATTAATCCATTGGTATCTTCTACCTGTGACTTCTGATTGCCTCAATATGTCTTTAGTCACTGCATTAGGTACGTATGCCACAATCTTAGCTCCAACTAGATAAGGCTTGAATGACTTTACTAATTTTACTAATGCATAAGCCTATTTCTCTTGTATATCATATTTTAACTCAGAATTTTGTAAATTTTTACTAAAGAAGTCTATTGGTTGCTCATGTCCTTCATCATTTTTCTATAACAGGACAACTGCAAAGGTGTGAAAGAAAGAAAAAGAGAACAATTAAAATGGTTTTGATAAATTAGGGGATCTCAAAACTAGAGCTTCCTTGATTTCCTTCTTAATGTTAGCAAAAGCCTCTAAGGCATCATCTGTCCATTTTAGAACTGCATTCTTCTTTAACATCTTTGTAATAGGCTTAACAATTTTTGAAAAATTTGGGACAAACCTTCTCACAAAGTTGATTTGTCCAAAGAAAGGTTGAATCCCCTTAACATTTTTAGGAATCTGGATCTTATCAATTACTTCAATCCTTTCTGGATCTATTTTTACTCCATCTCTAGATATGATATGTCCAAGAAGTTTACCTTCAATTACCCCAAAATGACATTTCTTTGGGTTTAAGGATATCCAATACTCAAGGCATATTTTGAATATTTTTTCTAAATTCTTGCAATGGTCTTCTACCCTTTTGGAATAAGCTATGATGTCATCCTAATATATCACCATAATAATATCAATGAAATCCTCAAAATCCACATCCACAGCTCTTTGAAATGTAGTCCTGACATTCGTATGTCCAAAAGGCATCCTTGCATAAACATATGTACCCCATGGTGTGGTGAATGTTGTTTTATATTGTTCTTCTTCTTTAATCAACACCTGATTGTACCCAGAAAACCCATCCATCATGGATAACAAATCATTACCAGTGACTTTTTGTAATAATGCTTCCATGTTAGGTAGTGCATAATTATCTTTTAATGAAGATATGTTTAAGTTCCTGAAATCTACACAAAGTCTGATATCTCCATTTTTCTTCCTAACAGGTACCAGGTTTGAAACCCAAGTAGAGCGCCTAATTGGCTTTATGATGCCAGCATCCCTCATCTTTATTATTTCCTCCTTCATCTTAGGAGCCAAAGTTGGATTTTTGGGTCTTTGCCTTTGTCTAAAGGGCTTAGCATCTGGTTTTAGAGGTATCTCATGTTGGAATAAGTCCTCCCTATATGCTTTCAGGTCATCATAAGACCAAGCAAATACATGTTTATACTTTCTAAGCAAGTCAATAATTTTTTATTTGATTCTTGGAGTTAGTTTCTTACCAATAAGGACTTCTTTGGGAGTATGTTTAATTCCTAGATTTATCTTTTCTACTTCCTCCATGGGAGTTTGTTCTATCTTGATTTCATTCTTGAGTCTTTATTATCAAACATTATTTCTAATGCCACAAGCCCCTTTGGAATTTTATTAGTCTTAAGATGAATCACCTCTTTCCCAAATAAATTTTCTTTTCCCTCTACTATTTCACCATAAGCATTCAAATCAATAGACTAATCTTCATACCTTTCTTCACATGCAAGAAATTTTATGATGTCTCTATCATCTTCAAAAACTTGCCAATTTTGAATGTTATCAGGCATTGTTGGTCTTGATTTGGTCTCGACATATATAATATCTTCACAAGGAATATCATTATGCCTAGCTGCTAGGTTAGCCATAAAACCTGCAAGAATATTTTTAGACCTATCTATCCAAGATATTGAAAAAGCATCAAAACATTCTATCGAATCCCAAACTTCGTTCTTGTATCTTTTTAGATTTTGATTTTTGGCAACAAATTAATCCCTAACTTGAGATACAACTAATTCAGAATCTCCATAAATAGAAAGAATTTTAATACCAGCTTACCTACTATTTTCAGGTCCAGTAAGAGTGCTTCATACTTTGCATTATTGTTAGTACAATCAAAGGCCAACAAAAAGGAATATTTAAAGGATTTCCCCCTTGGGGATACAAATACTACACCTGCTCCATTACCACTTTTGCTACATGATCCATCAAAATACATTTTCCAAATGGAAGTACTATTTTCTTTAGCATGTAATTCAATAGGATTAGTATTTTCAACATCTTTATGAATACTTACTTGGAAATTCTCTATATCTGTATGGAAAAAGTATGTAACTTGACTTGGATCAACTTATTTGATGATATAAGTAGACCTTGGTTCCCTATCAATCCTCATAACCCTATCATTAACTAGAATAGAAGCGTAAGATAAATATAATTGGACATTACCACCTACCAAATTAGACCATTGTCTAGATAATAACATTCCATAACTAGGTGGTACTTCTACAACAATGATATCAATATTATAAGTCTTTTCAGGACAAGGAGGAAACTTGAATTCAACATTTTTCATTATACCAATAACTAGGATAGATCTGTTATCCATGGAATAACACTTACCATAATTAGTATCTACATTCATTCCTAACTCCTTCATAACTCCATGAGGCATAATATTAACCACTGCTCCAGAGTCTAACATATAATTTCTTACTAATTTATTGTTTATTAACAAAGTCAAAAAGAAAGGATCTACTTTAGTAGTATCCTCATTAATAGATGTCCCTAAGTAAATAACTAGTAATTCTTCATTATCCTTTTGTTCTTTAGAATCCCTTTTAACAACATCATTTATTATTTTGAACGTTTCATTCCTACAATCGGTTAATTTCATCATTTCCATTAGAGGGATAAAAAGTTTTACCTGAGACAATTCTTGAGACATAAACGAAGTGCAATTAATAATTTGCTTACCATTGCTTTGCTTGTCCATCAGTTTTCTTATCTTTAGTGTTGGATCAACTTGCCTTTTAGGAGCCTTCACTTTTCCATTCTTTGCATCGCTACTCTTTTTTGAAGCTTTCAATATTCCCACCGCTTGTTCATGGTCTGAGTTTATAGCTCTATTCCTTAAGTGACAGTTTCTATGAACCTTTTCCAATTCTGCCACAATATATAACTCTCTTTCTTCTCTTGTTGAATTTGTTATTTCTAGATTCTCGTCATTATCTGAAAATACTTGTTACTCCTAATGATATCCCAACCTCCTATAATCCTCATTTGGTATGTAATCTTCTTCAGAATCATCACCATCTGCTGCCCAAAATGGGTTGGATGACATAGCATTTATCATGGGTTGATCTTCATCTCTATGATCATTTTCTTCTAAAACTTTGTGAGCTAGTATACACCCCTCTTGTGAGTGAGGTAATCTATATATATCACACCAAGGTTCACCTTCTATGAAATGATTATTCCTCTTAAGTGGGTCATGAGTTTCCATTTTATTTTTTCAAAGGTTTTCCATCTTTCCAGTTAGTATGATAAGGCATGTCTTGCAACCTATATCGATCATTTCTATTAAAAATTTTGTCATTTCTGTTTACCTGAGAATGACCCTTATTTAGTTGTAAGTTTTTTACCATCCCCCATATTTCATCTATTCTATCCTTATCCTCATTCAGTCTTGGAACTGTGGGGTTGAAAATTTTAGGGTCACTTCTCTTATCCATTCTTTCAGCAGCTATCCTATTGCTTTCAATAGTCAATGTAGTTTTAAATGCTTGGTGCAGTGTTGTTGGGTTATGAGACCTTATCTCATAGTTTGTCTTAACATCAAAAGATGTTATGTAGAAATATATTTAAAATGAATCCATAGAGCGGATATCTTTTGGAATCTTATTTAGCATGTTGTTAAACCTTTTGTTGAAGTCATTCACTGTCTCATTCACATTTTTTTTATACTAGTTAACTCATGAGACACAAAATTTGGATCCCTATGATCTGCAAATTCTTTTAAAAAATGATCAACAAAATCATTCCAACTATTGATAGAACTGTATGGCAAGTTTTTTTACCATTCATCTGCACCATCTCTTAGGGATTGCACAAAAATTTTCATAGATGCATCCTCATAATCATTTCTAGACTCACCAATTATATTTTTTAGGTTAATTACATGTTGTTCTACTGACTGAACTCCATCAACATTAAATTTTGGAATCGCAGATTTTAACTCATTTGGTATCAGATTAGGGGAACATATAATATTCAAAAAATCCAACTACTTATATCTTTCATTAATTATCAGAAATCTAACATTTGCTTGATTTCTAATCTGACCATTATTTTGAAAAAAATTGATTTTGTAAAATAGGGTTACCTCTCTTGTTTTGATTTCCTTGATTTCCATATTGGCCACAGTGAACTTGCTGAGCCACATTTCCCTTATCATGTTTATATACATTATGTATTAAATTTTTGTGTTGTCTAATATTTTGATAAGGATGACCAAAGTTAATGTCATATGCATTCTTCTCATTATGATGTTGATATCCATTAGTATTTATCCTTTGGTCTAGGTTCTAAGCATCATTGTCAAATTGATGAGCATATATATGTTGCCTTACATTGTCATCATGTGCTTTATAACATCTTTTCTATACATTATAATGTTTTTCTTGCACACGCTCATCTCCATGTCTGAGATGTATGTTGGAATAATATTGAGGCTGCACAATCATTTGTTGGTGCGGGACCCAATCATTATTGTCATCATGGTAATGCGTGAAACCTCCACCATGCTTCTCATTTTGGTAAGAAAACTTTGTCTTCCCTAAAATTCTACCTTGTAAATGCGGGCCAAAGCCAGTGCTATGTAAATACTTCTCATCATCACGTTTCTCTTTATAACTGTTATATATTCCCTCATCATGTGTACTATTATGTCCTTGCTGCACCTCATACATTTATTCATGTGTAGACAGACCTCTATATTCCATATGGATTGAATCATATTGGTTATGCGTAAGACTACCTTAATGTTATGGTGCGTGATCATCCTTATGTTGAACGTGTGGGATGTGCTGCATATATTATTGTTGCTCAACATTATATTGCTATCTACTATCACTTCTCCCTTGGTCTAGATGCTGCACATGTTCTCCATGAGGCTGCATATTATTACCTTTTCCTTGTATAATACTTCTTCTTTGCGCAAGGTCTCCAGAAGGTTGTGCATCAAAATAATTATGCTCTCCTTGTTGGCCTTCATAATAACGATTCATCTTGTCACCTTGAGCTTCCACATGATTATTATTTTCCCTATGTGTAATACTTCTAGGGTATTTCATACTTAAATAATTACGCTCACTGTAATTATTTCTTAGTGCATAAATTTCATAAGGCTGTGCGGTTTCCTCCTGGTGAATGTGGTGACAACATGTAATATCATGCGCATTGTATAGGTTTGGGGGATTGTAATAATTTCTATTACCTTGCGTAGGAACTCCACAATACTTCCTATAGTCTCTACCACCATCTCTGGCCTCCATGGACTTACCATATTGTTGTGTGTTGTAACATTGTTCTAGAGAATTATAATGCTGACTAGATTTATTTACATTGTTATTATTTCGCAGGTTATACCTATGTTTTCCTTGATCACATGTATCTTCCTTATGGTCTTGATGTTGTGCAACGTCATAAGGTTGTGCAATATTTTGTGGTTCCAATACATTATATTTCTGCATAGATTTAATATTCTGCTATGCAATTTCATTTCCCTCCTCACCTTGTGCGCAAATTATATAATGTTGTGTATGATATTGATGGTGCTACATACTATTTCCTTGTGTAATATCTCCACCATGTTGCATATTGCAATGTTGATTTAAATCACCATAATGATGAATGTATTGACTTACATCATTGTTTGTATGTTGTTTATCACTTCGTGAGTCATATGAATTTCTCTTTGAACATAGATGTGAACCATTCTTATTATGTGTATGGATCCCCTTATGCTGTGCATGGCAAGTCCATGAATAATCCAGCGCATTATTTTCACATAGATGTGATTGTTTGTCATTTTCGCATTGCATATGATCTCTATACTCCCCATGCTGTGAAGCATAATCATTATTATGATTATTACTATGTTTAGGTGCTTCATTTCTACCATTCTGTGTATTACTTCTATTGTTTTTCCCATCATGGTAGCCATTACCATTTCTTCTTTTGTCATCTGTGGAAAGAAAATTTTTGAAGGGTCATTATTGTTTTGCCTATGAGGAGGATAGTATTTTGGAATCCTATCATTTTTATCAATTTTTTCTTCATTCACTGAATTTACCTCTGTAACTTTAGGGCTATTATGTGGTGATACAATATCCTCCCTCTGAAACCCCATTCTTTTAAAAATATCATTCGGTTTTCATTTCAATGCCCTAATCATTCCTTCATCCTTCTTCTCCAAAGCAATCAATCCTTGTGTCATGATATCCACAATTTCATCTTCTCAAGTTCACTCCTCATATTCAAACATATCAATATTCCTTGAATTAAAACATGAGCTTCTATTTCCATTGTCACTAATAGGACTATTTTGACTTGAATTCAGAAATTATTCACAAGCCAATTCTCTCTCATCTCGACCGAGCTATCTTGTATTCGGTACATAAAACATCTTTGATTTTTTTTTTCTTTTGATTGGTTCTAACTCAACAAAGGTATTGTTCTTCAGAGATCTTCTCCCTAACATAAGTTTATCTCAACCTTTCTTGAAGCTAAAATTTAGAGTCGCCACCTCACTTTCTATGAGGAAATAACTATTCCGAGTCTTCTCTATCCTTGTAGAGTCTTATTGAACTTCACAACTATAACCAAAGATTCTGCAAATATTCTTTGCAAATTATCTCCCCAGTAGAGTCTCCAATTTGTTGGTGCCCAAAAGTGATGGATCAGATTTGGCCAACTAACAGGTACACACTAATACCTCTACAATTCTAGCTTAGTTAGGCCAAGGTCGGTAGGCTTAATTCCACTTCAAACTGAATAATCCCCTATGATGCCTAACTACATACACAGACAATCAAATCTCCTCACAAGGTGGTGAAAGGTCCTTGGAGGAAAACAATATAATCTCCTAATGCTCTTTAGTATCAAAATTTAAACTAAATTGAATTATCCCTAAAAACCCTAATTTTAAATGCTTTGAAAAGTGATTAGATTATCTACAAACTATATAATATGAATCAAATGACGACTTTCAAATAATAAGATCAGTGCCTACTGAACATTTGGGTATAGAGTCAGAGAATTCTCAATCCTACGTATAATCGAAGACGGTTTTAAAAAACTTACTTTTAATAAAGCAAGACCATCACTTCACTTGCTTCCACTTGACTTATAATTCAAATTAATCTATATGGCTAATCTTATTGAATTTAACTCAAATTAAGAGACTGACAAGAACAACAGAAGATACGCAGATCTTACAATTGATATTCAAACTATATATATTAACTTTAAATTATGATACTCAGGGAATATAACATAGTGAAGTACTCTAATACACAGAGTATTTGAAAGACTAATTGAAAATAAATAACATATAACCATAAATAAACATAAAATCACTTATCTCATTTGACATTTGAAATTTTGTACATAATGGTTCATACTTGCAGTAGTATATCCGTCTCTCTCTAGAGTTTTCTCCCCAAAAAATCTCATTGTCATCTTTGAAGGTTTCTTTGACTTAATATTTATATGTACTTCAATAGTTTCCTGTGAAAGGTCATACATTTTCACAAATACCTAATCCTACAACTAACCCTAAAAAATTATAATAAATTAACCGAGTATAATGTTTAAGGGCATAAATCGTTTCCCACATTTATAAATAATAATATATATTTGTCATCTTCTTGGATAGTTTGTTGGGTTGCCAGAATTTCCTGTACATCAAATCAAAATTAAATAACTCTAAATGAACCTTAACCTAATGCTCCTAAAATATAGGCGATGAAATTAATAAACATTATAATTCACCCTATAAAAAAAATAAAGGATTATAATACAACTTACCCTAAAAAATATTTCAAATAATAAAACATAGGGTAAAGTAAACTATTTTATTTAAATATTTTTGTAAATCAAAATTTGTAATGTCACAAATATTAAATAATATCAACTTTGGCAATATTTAAATAATTTTAAATCAAATAAATAACATATTTCAAAATAATTTACCCTATTATAATATTTCACTTTAATAGTTTAGGGTAAATTAAAATAATGCCCTAAAAAATTATGTTAATGAAAATATAAATCACATCTTTAATATAAAATCTTTTAAAAGCACATAAGATAAAAGAAATGAGATAATATAATTTTTCTTTAACACATAGCTTGAAGAAAACATATAGACTAACTGGTTAGAGGGGGGATGGGTAGGTAGGTAGGAAAAAGGGTTGGCTTGAGAGGTTGAGTGTTCAACTCACGATTGCCACCCTTTTACCCTATATACTTATTACTCTTTTTTAATTTATTTTTATTAAAAAATATTTATGCATTTAATCCATTCAAATATAATATTAAAGCTTTGCTAATAAATATAAAATAGGATAATGACAATTATTTATGATTTTTTGATTGTTTAATTTATTTTTAAAATAGGGAAATATTATGAAAATAAAAAAAATATTTCTACTTCCGTGATATTGTGTATATAGAGGGCCTAAATTTTTAGGTACCGACACGTTGTAGACTTTGCAGAGAACTATACATTGCAGCCCAAAAATGAGACTCAAGCTCAATATTACAATTCCATTCAGGTTTCTATTTTTGTACACATCACATATAGACATTCCCCTAATAGCACAAAAGATGAGCGAAAGATAATTAGAGAGTACCATTTTTATATGAGCGATGATAGGTCTCACTCTCATGAGTTTGTCCAACTTGTTTCCAGAACTATTTTGACTTCTTGCAGGAAAATCATATTGCTATGGACAAGCATCTCATTTGGTCAGATAATTGCACTGGTCAATTTAAGAATGCCAGAATATTTTATTGGTTGTGTAGAATGCATGTGGAGAGAGGTGTACCTCATATTTGGAGTTTTTTTGAGTCAGGGCATAGGAAAGGGGAGCATCATGGAGCAGGTGCATGTGTGAAGAGAGCTCTAGTTAGGGAGTAATTGAGGATTTTAGGTGTTGTACTTCCTTATGCTTGTTCTATTGTTGATTGGTGTAGTTTAACATTGTCACAGTGGGGACTCTTGATTCTATAGTGTATAGATTCTTTTGGTTGGTTGAGGAGGGAACTATAGGAGATAGATTCGATTGTCAAACAGTGAAATACTCTTCAAAAATGCATTCATTCTGATACTCCAATAGTAGTACATGGACCATCTGGACATGAGAGTTGGATTGTTTTTGTCCCATGTATTTTCAATATGATTGGGATCATTGTGAGTCAGGTGAGTGGGTGGATACATGGGTTCCATAGTATCTAACTCCTTTATCTTTGACACTCTCTATAAGAAATGATGACATGGACACTTCAGTTGAGTATGACCATCTTTCAAATCTTCTGCAGCCAAGAGATGTTTTTGCATTGGTTGCATCGCAGGGGAATGATGAGAGGTCAGATTATTGGTTAGCACATTGTGTATGAGGTAAACATAAGCTTGTACAACCGATGCTAGATGGTGATGGTGTGAGGCCTCACCCCGAACCCCATCGTAGCTTTCCTTATTTTTGCTTATGATAGACTTAGCACATGATATATTATATTTTGATGCACTATGGACTTTATGGATTTGATGTTTTATCTCTTGGATTGATAATTTTGGATGTTGGATACATGATACTTTATGATGCACCTTAAGGACTATGTCATGTTTCTATTATGGACTTTTTATTTTGAGACATTTGATTCAAAAAAAATTATGGTTATGCTATGGATTATTGATGATATGAGAATTGTTAGAAATGGATATTAATTCAAAATATCATGCAATGTGAATCCTACCCTATGTTATATGCTTAAATTAAATTATCATTTCTTGTAATGAATTTAGTATGTTGATGTTTCCTTAAGGTTTTGAATATTGGTTATTGTCTTTATGAAGAATATTTTATCTCCTTGGACTACTGATATTTGAATTCAGTATGCAGGTATGAGACCATGGTATTTAATCTGGGGAACCAAACATAGGTATATGTGAACTTAGTTTAAGCGAAGGTTGCATCTAATGAGAGACAAGACCTCATTGTATCGTGATTTAATTTGTAAACGTAAATGGTTGATTGTTGGAATTTATTCCTTAAATGTATTTTCATATTTATTTTCCTTGTGGTTATGCCCAAGTGGGTATGACATGTGCCTAGTGATGTGTAAATGTTGGTGTGTGTTGTGCGTGTGTATTTGGGAACCTGTTGAGAAAGACACAAACACTCAATAAGTCATTTCATTAGCTCAAAAGGTTAGATAAAACATACAAAACCCACTAATATCGACCTATTGCCTGCTAACTAGGAAGAGTGTGATTAGTAACATATTAGCCCTCAGAATATGCTACAATCAGTGACGAATACAACCTAGCATGAAGGATTTTTAGTTTAAAATAAGCTAAAAAGATGATAAATAAGCATTCTAGCTCTAAGCATGTGAATATTAACAATGAAAAAGCATGAAATAAGAAGTGAAATATTAGTCAAGGATTAATCTAGCAGCATAACAATGTATTTGTAATCTAATGTGAGGGCTTATTTACTCTAAAAAATGGCTTCTATTTATAGAAGAATGAGAGAGAGAGAGAGAGAGAGAGAGAGAGAGAATTAATGAGTGAAGGGGCTCATTAATGGAGGTGTAAGGGCCATTAATGCCTTGGGCATTAATAAGGCATGGAGGAGACATAGGCTTAAGGCATCTTCATTAATAAGGCATTAATGAAAGCCTTAAAGAAGCAAGGGAATGTGTAAGAGGATGGCTTGAGAAAGTGGACCTTAAGGAAGTCAAGCTTGAGAAAGTGGACTTTCTTAAGTGGGTTGAGTTGCTAAGCATTCCCTAATGGAATGTGACAACATTAGGTGGGTTAGGGTAGAATTAGGATTAGAATTACATTAGCAAGGGTGAATGGGTTGAGAAGGGTTAGAACCCAGGGTAGAAGTAGTTGAGATAGGTTAGGTTGGGGTTTACGGGAATATTAATAAATGAAATAAACTTATTTAATTCATTTAAAAATATAGGAATTAATTATTTAAACAATTTAATTGATTTTTAATAATTAGGGGACTATAGCCATTTTAATTAAATTAAATAGGCTAGGGGAATGGGTTATTTTTCAAGTGGGTAATTGATTTAGGGATTTATTTAATTCCTTTATAATTAAATACTATAGTCATGTTTGATTTAATTGGTTTGAATTGATTTAAATTATATGGCTATAATAGTTAATATAAATTAGGGTTAAAAAGCACCTAGGATACTAAATTGATTAGAAGAATTATGCCAAGCAGTAACAGGGTCGTTTAGACATAATCGAAGGTATGATCACACTTAGGGAAAATAGGGTCCATAGTTGGAACAGACCAAATTTAGGTGGTTACATGTGTCACTTGACACTTGTGAATGTACTTAAGACCATGACATGTCAACTTGAGAATGGTTGTCCACCCACCTAGATAAGTACTTTAGTGAATCCCCATATGCATACCTTGGTTTGGGAGATGGAGGTGGGGTTATTTCATTTGAATTTCGTAAGTACCCTTGTAGTGGATTTTTGGAGGGGTTAAAAAGTGCCTAGGGGTGTGTTGGGGTCATTTTTAGGTAGCCCACTTGTTATACCAATAGGTAAGGGCTATTTTAACCCTAGAATAGCCTCTAGTTGACCAAGAGACCCTTCCAAAAGTTGGGTTCCCAAGTTGGACGAAAATCAACTCTTGTGAGGCTTGATCTTGGAAAGACCACTCTTCCATTTTGATGCAAAGACCTTACTCACCTTTTTGGAGTTTCCTTTCTAAGATCTACTTTTAGAAAGCTGTAAGATTTTAGGGAATAAAGACAAATTAGAGGGTTTTCCTTCTCCCCATGAGTTTTCTAATGGATTTTTAGTGGGGACTCTCCATGTTGGAGAGTTTGAACACCCACTCTCTAACTTAGAGACTTAGCTAGAGTTGGTGACATTGGAAAAGAGGACTTAGGCTAAAAGGGAGCTCTTCTACAAATTTCTCACCATAAGCTTGGATCTAGGTTGGTGGAAATTTTGTATTTCAATTCTTCTTGTTCTATTTTGTGTTGCAAGAAAGAAGAATGTAGTGTGTTTTGTGTTGAGTAATGTAATTATGTTCTTGTAGTCAAGTTCTATGTTTTGTGAAATATGTGTATTGCTTCTTTTCTTGTTAATGTTGTTAATGGGAATTTCAAGGCTCACTCACTCTTGGGAGGAAAGAGCAGCCTTGGGGGTGGAGGATTTTTACAGCCCTTGGTGTAGAATCTCTCCTCAAGGAGGAGAGGAAAAAATCATGGAGTATGGGCTCCATGAAGCTATCCTTGGTTGTTGCTTTTCTTGGGGGACATAAGGACATTTTGATGGATTTATGGGTTTTATATTGAGATTGAATTTATCTTCTTTGTAAGCCATGAGAGGGCTTGGTTATAGATTGTTTTGGGATTTGCCTTCTCCCTTGGGTATTTGGTCCACTTCACCCCATTTTAGGGTCCTTGTGTGACCCTTTGTGATAGCCTTTGGTTTAGAGTAAAATGTGAGTTTTCTATGTCTCCTTGTATTTTTATTTGTTAATTTTTTTGTTACCCAGCTTATTTTTGTTACCCAAGCTCGGGGGTGGCCTCCTAAGAGGCCTAGGTTGGGTGGTGAGCAGCCCATGGTCTCTTGTGTTTTCTTTGTTTTGTTTTGCAGAATTGTAAAGCTTGGAGCTACCTAGAAGTTGTAGTGTTGAACTTGGAAGAAAAATATCTATTTATTTATGCATATCACTATATGTTCATGTAATGGCCATGAGGCAATATTAGAAATGTTATTAGAGAAAGAAAAATGTAAAGAGCCATGTGGCTGAAAACTAGGTATTCTTGTGACATTTGGAAAGTTTATTTTGTTGAAAACTTTCAGATTTTTAGTATTTATGCTCTTGATTTAAATAAAGATACTTTATTATGTCTAGAGATATGTAAAATGAATCTTGTTATACTATTTGAAAATATAAATCATATATAAGATTATAAAACACTTGTCACTTAAATTCTTTATGGCATATACATTAAGTTTCTGCAAACTTGGAAGTTAAAGAAAAGAGAAAATTATCTTAGATATTAGACCTAGTTTATTAGTATGTAATAAGTGACAATAGAAAAAAAAATAGTTCTTTACATTTAAGACATAAATTGTATTCTTTTACTTTGGTGTTATATATAAGAAAATATGTTTAAAAAAAAATATGTATACCTGATTTCTTTTCTAGAATGATAGTTTAATATCTGCATAAGGGAAAATAAAAATAACTAAACCTGTTAATCTTATTATTTGCATTCTGTTATGTTTATATATATATA
>MU223056.1:259285-304748 GCA_018584345.1 Thuja plicata | reverse complement strand
ATATATATATGATGAGATATAGAATATATATTAAATTAAATATATAATATATATTAATATAATATATCAAACAATAATCATGTTCTATACATATATATATATATATATATCACAAAATAATAAATAAATTAAATCGACTACATATAATACAAACATGGCTTAACATATTAATCACGATACCTATCGTGACTGACATACATGGCAGTCACGATAAATCATGACTGTTCATGTATGACAGTCATGATAAGTATCGTGACTGTCCATACCTTCTTTTATTAAATGCTGACTGTTATACTAAACAGTGAAACACGTTAATTATATCAGTTGTTATCAACAGTCGCCAATGATAATAAGATATGACTGTTAATAGCCGATACCCATTCGATTTAATATATATAGTTGATATTCATTGTACAATCAATCAATCACAACGGCAATTGTATTCTACAGCGAATATCAACTATCTATATACATTAGTTTTATAATATCTTCTGATCCAATTTCCTTAACAAGTCATACTATAGAATTAGATGGAAATAAAATATGGAAATTCTACCTAGCATTGACTAATAAATTGTAAGTAATCTACTTTATTAAATAGTAAGTTCATTAAGGTTCGTTTATTAAAATTTAAAAGCGATAGATGGACCATTGGTCTTATTATCATATTTGCAAGCCATCATTTTGAAATTAAAATTAAAATGGGTATTCACTAGAGAATAACAAGATAACTAATATTCTAAAACATGGTAGTAATTGGATAGTATTTATCGAAGAGCAAGTTTAATTAAGTTTCAAAATTTAGTATTAGAGAGATGGATTAGTAATTTAGGGGTTATGTAATTAAATGTCTAATTCAGAATATTTTAAATATAAATAGATAATTGTTGATATAAGCACCCAACTCGTTAATGTTATTTTTATGTGGCCAGTATAATGGTCATTGTAAAAATAATATTACGGTTCAACTATTTAATGTAATTCCCTTTGTGAGATGAAGGAAGATTAACATAATTAGTAACTTGTTAAAGTATTTAATTAATTCCTTTTAAGAAATTGTAGGGAGAGTTTTATCTCACATCATCAAACTCTATTAAGACTTCAATTAACCTTAACTGGTACCCTCAAAAAAATTAACTAAGTAGATTGACATTGAGTTGAGGGATGTTGACATGTGGTCATGATTCCCCTTAACCCTTCATGCGATTCTTGTTAACACGACCCTATTGCTCTAACTGAGTGATCATTGTCTTAGCTTAGCAGGCTTGGTAAACATCTTAACTGTATTCTTAAGACTTTAATTAATATTTCAAAAAAAAAAAGTTGTTGCATTTGTTGACTTAAAATTTTGGGCATGACACTTGGTATCAGAGCCATGTTTCAACATTGGAACCTTAAACCCACTATGTTTCGCAAGATTTAAACACTTTATTTTAATGTTATCAAACAAATCTAACTTAGACAAATCAATTGTAACAACTTTAAAACATTATTTTCGTACTACAACATTACTTTCAACTTATACCCTTTTCATATATGTGTAGGATGCCTCCAATAACGCAGAAAGATGACGCCTGTGGACGAGGCCATAAATGTACCCCTCTAGTGTGAGTTCAGATAGAACAGGATGTAGGGGGTGCTAGAGAGGAGCACATACCTCCTCCCGAAAAAACCCCAACCGCAACCAAGAGGTACTTAATGCTCTTCAGAATTTGGTTGGGATCATTTTGGATAGGATACCACAGGGTAATCAATAGGTAGGGCCTAGGGGTGTAGCACGTGAGCGCAGTAGGATTCCCCCACCTAATATTATGGAGGAGCAAGCTGACCAAGAGGGTGAGTCAGTACTCATGCCACCTCCAGAGGCAGTGGTTACAGCTTATGAGAGGGCACCCCATGACACAGGGGACCACATTAGGGAACTAATATTCCTTAACCCACCACCCTTTTAGGAGCCATGGGTGGGAGTTAGGATGAGGATTTTCTTTTGATCCTTGAGAGGTGTTTTGGATTGCGCCCTTATGGGAGCAATATGAGGGCATGCTTTTCCATCCACCTTTTGAGAGGATCAACAGCTATTTGGTGGAGGATAGAAGAGTTAAAAAGTAATCTGGCTATTGACACCCTCACTTGGAGAACCTTCTTAGAGAGATTCAAAGACCGTTACCTATTTGAGCACTATAGACAGTGAAAGATAGATGAGCTTCATGATCTTCAGTAGAGAGGACTCACCATCACACAGTATGAGTGTAAGTTCCCAGAACTTCTACCTGTAACCACCTAGATTTGGTCTGCTCAAAATATAGACCCTATTTTCCCTAAGTGTGATCATACCCCCAATTATGTTCAAATGACCCTGTTACTACTTGGAATAATTCTTTTGAAATCAATTTAATCTCCTAAAGTGATCAAATCACTAAATTAATTACTTTTAGCCAAAATCAAATAATCAATCAAATACATGGCTAAAATGATTAGTTTGCTAGGAATTAAATAAAGTCCTAAATCAATTGCTCACTTGCAAAAGAACCCATTCCCCTAGCCTAATTAATTTAATTAAATTGGCTATAGTCCTATTGATTATTAAAAAGCAATTAAATACTTAAATAATTAATATTCCTATTTTTGAATGAATTAAATAAGTTTTATTCACTTCATTAATATTCCTCCAAACCCCAACCTAACCCACTTCAACCAACTTGACCCTGGGTTCAAACCTATCTCAACCCATTCACCGTTGCTAAATCTAATCTTAATCCTAAATCTATCCTAACACACCTCCTAATGTTGTCACATTCTATTAAGGAATGATTAAGGACTCCACCCACTTGAGAAAGTCAAGGAATCTCAAGATTCCTTTCCTCAAGTCGACCTTCTCAAGCTTACCTTACACCCTTCCCATGCTTCTTTAAGACTCTTAGAGATTCCTTATGCCCATGCCTATTGAATTCCTTTGGCATTTATTTCCTCTTACACCCCATTAATGAGTTTTACAAATCCATTAATGCACCTTGTCCCCCCTCTATCTCCTCATTCTTCTATAAATAGAAGGTGTTTTTGAGCACAAATAAGTCCATAATTTTAGAATCAAATGCAGTGTTATGTTGTTAGAATAAACATAGATTCATATCACATTTTAGATTTCATGTTTAGGCATTGTTATTTTCATGCTTTTTAGAGCTAGAATGCATGCTTAATGGTTAAATAGTTTGTTTTTAACTTAAATCTTTCATGCTAAGTCATATATGTCACTGATAGTAGCATAATCTGAGGGCTATTGTGTTGCTTATCATACTCTTCTTAGTTAGAAAGTAATAGGTCAATTTTAGTGCTTTATATACTCATCTAACCATGTTTTCCACTAATACAATGACCTATTGAAGTGTTGTGTCATAGGTAATAGGTACAAAAATCACACACACATTTCTGGTGCCCACCGAGGGGCAAGATTCAATATTTTCTTTATTTTTGACCTCATTTTTCACTAATCTTTCCTCCCAATTTTTAGGTCCAGAATCGTATCTGGTCATTTTGGCTCGCATCAGGGATACACCCTTGCACCACAGAAAATGAGGCTCGCATCTAGGATTTCCTAGATCATTTTTTGTTTAGAATCACATCTAGGGAACATTCAGTCACATCTGGTGACAAGGGATCACATCCAGTATATGGTATTGCATCCTGTTATTTTAGACTCACATCTGGTTAAAATGTTTGCATACTTCATTTGTCTAGCTTCTAACAGTTTGATCATTGTGGTTTTTATTTTTTTAAAAAGAAGCCTAACTAGTGTTTGCAGGTTGCCATGAAAGGTTTTTCTTGGGATTTGGACAAATAATACTAACATGGTTTTTCAGGTTGCCTAACCCCCATCTTGACCTCTATTTTTACATGCTTTTTACACAAATAAAATTTTCTAATCTTCTACTAAATTGACTAGAGGACAATGCTCTTTTCCTTTTAAGGAAAATCGTAAACTCACACATCAGTTTATGAATTGAAAGGGATTTGGAGATAAATGATCCAAGCAAACATAACTAAATTTATTTTGGATCAGTAAATGAACAACTCAAAGCACTAAATTTGTGGGCAAAATGAATGATCTCATTGTCTAATTTTGGGAATCAGAAATTGAACAAGCAAATCATTTAACATTGTGGATTAATTGAACAAGCAAACTTTACTTTCAAGCATTATGTTTTCCATTAAATAGGAACATCTTAAATCAAGCACAACATTGCTTGAGGGAATGAACTGTTTGCTTGATTCTATTTTGGGAGAAAATGACATGGATTAAGAGAGTATGCTCTTCTTCTTTGGAGGAATCAGAAATTTAGAAGTCCTACGCTCGCCAATCCTTTGTACCCTTATTTAATAGTAGAGGGTCTATTGGTTGAGGAAAAAATCTCCCAGGAACGACCCAAGTGAGGATAGGTTTTACGCCAACCCTTCCAACTCACTATAAATAATTGCTTCCTCATAGGCCAAAGCCTCAGAAGACGGAGCTGGTTTTGTTCATGGAATTTTGACATCATTCCTTGAACATGCTTGGGTGTGTGTAGAGCGGAGCCACTTGAATCTTTCTTGTGAGACTACATATACTTAAGTACTCATAGGGCTATACGCCTCAATTTTGCCTTATGCAATTCTATGGGGGATGGTTTCAAATAGATTTCCCAATCATAGAAAACATTTAAACTGAAAGAATTCCTGATTCACCCTCGAAAGGGTGATAATCCTTGTGAAAGGAAAAAAGTAATTTCCCCAAGACACTCATCATATCATGCCCTTACTTGCATTTGGAGTCAGCTAATACAACATCATGAATGGAGCCATTGCATGCTTGGTGATGATTGTATTCTGATTAGCATTTAAGTGCGTACCTAAGTCAATGAGAAAGGATTTTCATCCTCCACCTATAAATTAGGGCATAAAAATGTGTTTGTTCACCCTTTAACAATGCAACAATGCTTGACGTAACTGAAAGATCATTAAAAAAATAAAATCTTCAAAAAATCAATAAATTTCAATCCTGGGTCTACGCATGTGTTTTACACTCACTGGAAAGTCTTAGAAAAACCTTACTTTCAAACAAAATTTCACATACTTTGAGACAAAACAAGAAAAACATGACAGAACATCAAAGGCTTGCATCCGGGATGCTGGCTCACATTTGGTAATTTCTGCATCGCATTCATGATTTCGAAGCTCACATCTGGGATGTTGGCTTGCATCTTGGAAAGCATTGTGTCACATTCAGAGGATCTCATCTAAGATAGTGGGCATTTGTGTAGGTCTCTCAGAAAAATTTAGTATATTTGGGTACCCTTTTGGCTCCTTAGTCTGGTCTTGCTATTTTTTATGGTCTGCCAGTTTCTGTTTCAAAATTTTTTCACAAGTCTACCTTGCATGTCCTTTTGGATCTTCATAATTGATCCCAAATTGTGTGGATTTTACAATCAACAAAACAACTTGATTCCCATCTCACTATCAGGGAACTCTAACACCCTCTGACACTGGAGTCACTTACTTCAAAAAATCGACTCTTATTGGTTCCTAGCTCACTATCAGGGCATTCTAACACCCTCTAACGTTGGAATCAATTGCTTTGAAACATCAAACCCAAACCCACACATTTGGGGATAATTCAAAAATTATTTTAACACCATTCTAAGAATTTGATCAAAACAATCTTATGATGGCTAAAAACAAATGGGATAGACCCTATGGTCTTAACAACAAGGAAAAATAAAATCTCATTAAGACTCTATCTAATAAAATGCAAGCTTTGAAATTTGAAATTCAAGACATAAAAGGACGAAAAGATACCTCATCAAAGGGGTCTTCACTAAGATCAATATATCCTCTTTTCTATGACAATGATGCACAACTATCTTCACATTCTTCAAAAAAGGAGAAACCTACTCATGGTAATCCTATCTTTGATGAAGAGATTATTTCACAAGATCATGTCAATCCTATCTTCAATCAATGACCTCATAATCTTGAATCCAACATATCTTCAGAGAGTTCAAGTGGATCTACATGTACAAGGGATAGATCTTTTATTCCTTTGAGACAATCTTATACAACATTGTTGGTAGAGCTTCTTGAAAACAATCTCATCACATTGCCTCAAACCACTTCATGTGGAATGTCATTTGTGAGTACCTACTATTCCTACCATCAAAATAATGAGCATAAAACTTCACATTGCATGGAGTTAAAACATAAAATCCAAGATCTAATTGATAATTCCATGATCAAAATTGAAGATACTAATGGATTCTCAAATGAAGATACCAATCCCAAGCATGATCAAAATCATGAGCCTATGTCTAGAAATGAGCTACATAGTACTTCTACTTCTTCCACTATTCCTCCATCTGACAAAGCTTCAAGGATATCCAAATATCCTCCATCACACAAAGATCCTAATGCTTTTCATGATAACTATGTCTACCCTCAAGGGATGCCTTTAAAAGAAATCCAAGCTAATCTATATCTTTTAGCAAGTACATTCCATGCTCCTAAGATCAAAGACCCTAAGCTTTCATGTACTTCAAGGCCTATTTTGGATAATTCCCCAGCAATCCTTCAAGAATCCCTCATGAAGATTAAAAATCCTATCTTTTCTTTTGGATTGGGTCCATGTCGAGAGGATAATAAAAAGAAAAAAGAAACAAGTCTTACTAATTATCAAAATCAAGACATTATCCTATCCCCTCCAACATTTGATGAAGATCCCATATCCCTACAATCTGAAGATGATCCCCTCGTATCTTTTCATTTCTTCCAAGAAGATATTCCTCCATCTCAAGAGCTACATAGCCCTCCATCTCCTAAGCAAGATCTTAATACTACAAATTATATTCCTCCATCTCAAGAGCTATAAGATCTAAAAATTATGTTGAAAATCAAGAGAAAGGTACTCTTCCTACATTATACAAAGACCCTTGTCAAGGTCAACATGTTCCATCATATATTTCATATAAACCTCCATATCCACCTCAAAAAGACATTATTCCTCCAAATCCCTTACATGACAATAAGTTTCCTCAAGCATCAAGGGTTCTAGTTAAAAAGGCTCCTATCAAAGTTACACATGATCCTATCAGTATGAAGATGAATTTGAAACAAAAGATCCTTGGTCGGGAAGCTCACTCTAAAGATGTTGATACTCATTTCACACCTTATATTCCTCCATTTTCATGCAAGAATCAACCTTCTGCATCTTCCAAATCTATCCTTGGTTTGTATATTCAAAATCAGAAAGCTTCAAACCTTCCATCTATATTGGGTCCATATATCTCTCCATCCACTTACCCTATCTCCTATCAAGATCAATAGAAACATGCATATTTGAAACCTCCATATCAACACACCCATATTGGTCTTATTCATCCACACATCCCAAGTCTTTTGGAAGCAATTTGGATGCCAAACAAAGAAATTAGAAATTCAAGAATCCACTTACATATGAAGATCACTATGTCCAATCTAATCAACATGTGAATACAAAGAAAAAAGAAACATTCAAGAGACCACAAAGGTCCATGGAGAAGAACATAATATCAAAGAAAATAAGGGTTCCTAAATCCATCATAGAAGAATTACATTCTAAATCATCCAAAACCAAAGGAAAATCAAGAGTTATGTGGATTCCCAAGTCTCTCTTAAAAGGCTTGAACAAAAAGGAAAAATTAGAATTGGCATCCAAGCTTCCAAAGGATTCCACTTCATCTTCTTTCACACATTATCCATCTTCTAACTCTATTTTGGGTCCTCATGTCCCAAAATCCATTACCTTGAATAATTCCTCCATCTTGGGTCCTTGTGTACCAAGATCCCTACCCATTCATACATCACAAACTCAATTCATACACTACCCTTCAAAGAGTGTGTTGATGTATATATTGTCACCTACTATCCTTCCATATTAGGTCCTTACATTCCTTCTTTTTCTCTCATCCAGTCCATTGCATAAAATCTTGGCTTCCATCTTCCTTATCCTCTATTTCATCACCCTATCAACATATTTGAGCATACTTTCAGTTTTTGTGGCCTATCATAGCATATCTTTCAAAAGAGCACTATCCCCAGAGAAAGATGCATAAGTTCCTCCTTGAAATCTGAAATTTAAAAAAAAAAAAAAAAAGGTACCCCAGTGAAAACCTGGTAAACAGGCGCCTTGGTAGCAAAAGTAAAGAGAAAAAGATTCATCCTATAGTGAAAAACACTTCTTGTGGTGCCTTGGACAAGTACCATGATGAAAACCTGGCAAACAGGCATTACGAGTAATTCCTCCTACTTGCACTCTTCACTTGGGGGCAAGTTCCTTCCATGACATCATATCTCTCATATCTTTTATCCATTTTCTGTCTGGTGATCTTGACAAGGTTGGGCCTATTCATGAACAAATTGTATATCTTACTCACTTGCTCTTATCTATTGCACATTATCATGATCTTTCTTATTCCAAGTCAAAACTCACTACACCATGCCTTATCTTGATGGTGTTGTCCTATCAGTTGACCCCTTGGTCTTGATAAAAAAGGACAAAAATAAAATGAAAAACAAGTTCTATGAACACTCTTGACATGTCCACTCTTTTGGGACTACATGATATCCTACATACTTTTCATGACATTAGGTCATTATCCTATATGGTATTTAGCACCATTGTATGAGCCTACATTGCTATAATATTTTTCCTTAGCTTGGGTAATCTTGAGGAGACTCTCTTTGAGGGTGACATTCACCCACCTTATCCACTTTTTCCACTCCACTTTTGATTTATCAATCCATCTATAACACCCTACATCTTTCTAGACATTGGGGGCACACAAATGAGATCATGCTTGAGAATTAGTAATCTTTTACAAATCTTCTACACACTAGCAAACAGGCGCCTTGATACTACAAAAACATTCAAAAAAGAAAAAATAGCAAAAAAATTGAAAAAGAGAAAAGTGCCTTGATGACAACCTAGTAAAATGGGAATCTTGGTAGCAAAAAAGAAAGAAAGAAAGAAAAGATCTTGCCAAGTGGTGAAAACCTGGCAATCAGGTGTCACTTGTGTTCTACGCTCCATCTATCAATGCATTGTTGATACTAAGCCTTCATGAATACACCTGTGCTAAAACGTTGACTTTGTTTCCTACACAACTATCTTATCCTTGCTTGGGATTTGTCTATATTTCTATCTTAGGATCAAGTCATTCTACAATGGAGGCATCTTTGCCAGTATGATAGGTTGCATCTGCTAGGTAGTCATAGGCTGGTTTGTCTCGTGATACAATCCTTCTCACTACTTTCACTAAACTATCACTTTCACGACACAAGGATGACACAAACATTGCATTAACATGAACGGTTTTCCTAGAACCTACATTGGATTGCAAACAAGAATAAAATTGTACACAAACATAGAACACATATTTCTTGAATTCCAAACTTTTGATTGTTGAAACTCTACTTTGCTTGAACAATGAATCAATAGTATTTCTCAAATACTACCTTAAAGATAGTTTGATCTTGGTTTGATTATGACTCTTTTATGAACCCATGATGTTTTTGCTGGGGGCATCTAAGAAGTTATGAATTTTATTATGATTGATTCTCAATTGATAGTTGTTATGTCTTCTGAGTTACTCCATGACATCTATGCAAAGACAAAGAGTCACAAGGAAAGGGGCATAACATTTTCTTGGTTTTCTGTGTATGGTGATTGTTCTAAATGATCCTATAAGTTTCACCTAACTTGGATGTTTATGGTAAGAGCTTCCACTATGGGTAGATAGTCGTATATATCTCAATCTTTGTTATGTGTAAACTACGGTGAGGTTGACACAATTTCCTTGTTTGTTTTCTAAACTTAGATTATCGCTAAGGTATACAAAGAATAATGTACCCAAGGATATGAATTTTCAAGGTCATTACGGGTCCAATATCTTGCCATACACAGAATCTGATATATTAAAAGGAAGGTGACTATTTTTTTATCTTGGCTTCTATGCCTTGATGGCTAATTCTATTTCCGACATTCCAATAAAACATAGTATTCATACTTTCATGATATCAGTGGGTATTAGTGACAGTTGTACTATCAGGTGGTGTCTATTCTAAAAAGCACCCAATGATGATAAAAAGGCTACAATATCTGCAAGTTAGTGAAAAGTCCTAAGAGTCTACATATAGTTGCATTTAAATATTGTATGATGCATTTATGAAAGAAGTAAAATCATAAGGAATTTGAGCTAAAAAATGATTTCAATTTTCTTCTACATCCAAGTTAATTACATTATCTATATTATTGATATCCATGATTCCTGAAATATTTGATCTATCGGGAACAAAATCGAACTCACCTTTTAAACGTGATTAACTTGGTTCTCATGTGTTTACCCTTAAACACACTGCCTTTTTCACTTCTTCTACTCTGTTCTTTCTTTCTCTACCCACTCCATGCAAGTGATACATCATTTCAATAGAGTGATTTTATTTCTTTTTCCTTCGATTTTGTTCCCGAGGGGGCATGATCACACTATCATCAATCAAACTTTTTCTCAAAACAACATTAAAATGACTTCATTATCAAACAACTAGGGGCATGACAGTTTCCTTGACTAAGTCAGAACTATTGGATAGAAAGCTTTGGTTCTCATAAGCTGGATATCTTGTGTTTCCTCATTTTAAAAGATTCTTATTTAAGCTCCTAGCAGCTTCATACTGAATTTTGGATGATAACCAAGTTTAGAATTAGTATTATCAATCTTTGGACGACAACCAAGATCAGGATTGGTATCTTTAAAATATTTTATTGACCTTTGGACGACAACCAAGTTCAAAGTCAATTCTATCAGTCTAGTTTGATCAAGTGCGAGACTAATCTCATCAGGAATTTCATTTGATCATGAGCGAAATTCTAAATATTTCTGAAGTCAAAATCAAAAAACTTTCTTTGAATCAATTTGTTGCTTGCACGTCAATTCAAACAGGGGCAAATGTAACCACATGGATTTGGTCTGCTTAGACTATAGACCCTATTTTCCCTAACCGTGATCATACCCCCAATTATGTTTAAATGACCCTGTTACTGCTTGGCATAATTCTTTTGAAATCAATTTAATCTCCTAAAGTGATCAAATCACTAAATTAATTACTTTTAGCCAAAATCAAATATTTCGCTAAAATGATTAATTTCCTAGGAATTAAATAAAGTCCTAAATCAATTGCTCACTTTCAAAAGAACCCATTCCCCTAGCCTAATTAATTTAATTAAATTGGCTATAGTCCTATTGATTATTAAAACGCAATTAAATGCTTAAATAATTAATATTCCTATTTTTGAAGGAATTAAATAAGTTTTATTCATTTTTTTAATATTCCTCCAAACCCCAACCTAACCCACTTCAACCACTTTGACCCTGGGTTCAAACCTATCTCAACCCATTCACCCTTGCTAAATCTAATCCTAATCCTAAATCTATCCTAACCCACCTCCTAATGTTGTCACATTCCATTAAGGAATGATTAAGGACTTCACCCACTTGAGAAAGTCAAGGAATCTCAATATTCCTTTCCTCAAGTCCACCTTCTCAAGCTTACCTTACACCCTTCCCATGCTTCTTTAAGGCTCTCATTAATGCCTCATTAATAGAGATTCCTTATGCCCATGCCTATTGAATGCCTTTGGCATTTATTTACTCTTACAAACCATTAATGAGTTTTACAACTCCATTAATGCACCTTGTCCCCCCTCTCTCTCCTCATTCTTCTCTAAATAGATGGTGTTTTTTAGCACAAATAAGCCCATAATTTTAGAATTAAATGCATTGTTATGTTGTTAGAATAAACATAAATTCATATCACATTTTAGATTTCATGTTTAGGCATTGTTATTTTCATGCTTTTTAGAGCTAGAAAGCATGCTTAATGGTTAAATAGTTCTTTTTTAACTCAAATATTTAATGCTAAGTCATATATGTCAATGATAGTAGCATAATCTGAGGGCTATTGTGTTTCTTATCATACTATTCTTAGTTAGAAAGAAATAGGTCTATTTTAGTTCTTTATATGCTCATCTAACCATGTTTTCCACTAATATAATGACCTATTGAAGTGTTGTGTCGAAGGTAACAGGTACAAAAAGCACACACACACTACCCTATGTAGATTATATGGGAGATGAGAAGATCAAGGTCAACCACTTTGTAAGAGGGTTGATTGCATCTATATCTGGTTCAACACGTATGGCAGCACCATGGAGCCTTTGAGAGGCTGTAGAAAAGGCCTTGATTGCCGAGGAGACTCAGGGTAGGGGACAGGATGCACGAGATTGGTCCCATAACCAAAACTCCACACCATAGGGTTCAAGGTATCAGAAAACACATTGGAAGGGTAACAATAATAATTATTATAATAATAGGAATTCATCAGGGTCATACAAACCCCCTCCACCTCAATAATAGCCACATCAGGGTCAAAGACATAGGGATCCTCAGGGGTAGCAGGTCTCCAAGCCCAAACAGTGGCAGGCATAGGGTCCTAGTAAGGACCAGAGGTCACAGACATCGTCCACACCCCAGGCTAGGACTCATCAGTCCTTTAGGGGTGGTTTTAGTGGTTCTAGTAGAATAGGGGGCTCATAGTTCTCTAAACCCCAGGGTACCCAGTTTCAGACTCAAGGGCCATGTTATTCTTGTGGTGCCATGGGGCACTTGGCTAGGGACTACCCTCAGGGGGGTGGTCAACACACTACAACATCAGAGCCCACTGTTGGAGATGTTAGCTCTTTTTCTTGCAGAATAAGTATATAGCAATGAATGCTAGACTCTTTAGTACCCAATTTATATTCTCACAAGGAAAAGGCTAATTAACAAGGATGAAATCCTTCTACACTTTGGGCTCCACATACCCAGACAGGTGCACCTTCAATAGGCTATTATCTTTTATCAAGTCTGACAATGGATTAATGATTCATTATCCTTCTTCTTTTTAAGCCACATGGCTTAGGAAGGATAACTTATTGACTCTCTCTTTAAGGAATCACTAAGATGAACTATACTGAATACAATTATCTAGACATGAATTTCAGGTAACATAAATATAAAGATTGATTAATATTTGATTGATGATAACAACCACTTATCAAATATTGACAAGTCCCTAATCATGGGCCATAGAGTTAGAATGAAACAAACATAAAACATGGATAATTAATTAAAATAAAAATAAAACCTTAGATGGAATGCCTTACAAACTATCTTTTCATCCTCACACCCCTGTATCAAATTCTTGCATGAACCCTAACACTCTATAATTATCTGCAAGATTTAAACCCTCCTTAAAAGCAACTCACAAATAATGACATAGCTACCTTATAACCAGTATATTTAAAATGCCTTACAAATTAAACATACAAGATCTTATAGTAAATGCAAGAAGACATCATTGGTATCAAAATTGAGATTCCATTGTTTTTATTAATATAAGCCTGATATCAATACATTCAAATTGATTCAAAACCAAAGTCTAGACACAATTTAGAAGTCTACTTTGCAGTCTTATTTTTACCATCCTTTACAATATATTAAAACTTACTATATGTAGCTAGGACTAGTCATCCTAGAATCCTTAAATATCAAGGATGCAACAAGCTTCAGATGACTACGCTACAAGACAAAACCCAGGGTATAACAGGACAAAATAACAAGCGGATAGAAAAACCACTTTTGTTACAACATATTCCAACAGATCCTTTGTCCTATGGCTGCATGGTGATTATATCTGCCTTGTACTTGCTGGGGATAGCCATGTGGAAACCGTTGCCTTTGATTTTGATGATGTATGATATCCATTCTTAACTGCATTAACTGCTCTGTTGGGCCTCCTCATCCACCTGCATCTGGACACTTTCACCTGGATTAACCATTTTGTACCTATCTTACCAAGAAGAGTACACCTCATCACTTGGCCAGTTAAAACCAAGGATTTCATCCTTCTTGCTGATGACCTCACCCTAGCTGGAACTTGCCTTCTTAACTTCCACTTTCAAGATCTCAAAATATTCCCTGGCTTTGCTAATGATATTTATAGTTTGGAAAAATAAAATTGTGCCCTCCAAGGTAATGATGCTATGTGTTCTGGCATTTATTTCATCTTTTATTTGTCTCAACCATAGCGCCTCATTTTTTAGATCACCATCTTTCTTAAACATATTAGGGTACATTTTATATCTATCCTTTCAAAACTCTCTTCTCAAGGTTTCCACTTTTTTGATGAGGGTATTTATTTTGATGTCCAAGTCTTCCATTAGCTTTAAACATTTGTGAGTTCTAGTAAAAAAAATATCGGACATGGAATAAAAAGATTTCACTTCAGCAACTTTTTCTTTCCAAGTGTCTATGACCAAACCCCATTGATCTTTATCTACTTCATATTCATTGATAATGTTAAAGACCCTTTTTCCTAACAAATAAAGATCAGCCAAATTTACCTCCTTGGCACATCTTAAAAGGCTAGAGTATATTTTATTAGTGTGCCTCTGTTTGACCCATTCCTCGGCTTCTTTATAGGCTGGAGATTCTTCAAGGTCTTTTCTAGTAGTTTCTTCTAGCCTTTCCCTCTCTGCCAATAATCTGTCTCTTTCCATTTAAGCTTTTTTTAGAGTAGCAGGGCTTGAGGGCATGGGAGAAGGAGGGTAAGTGACATATGGGCTGGATGATGAAGGGTGGTGAGGTTCCCGTGCAATCATCTTCTGAGGCATTATTTTTCCTATTTGCCTCCCCTCTAGAAATGCTATTTTGTCATCCTTCTGCAGGGATTTAACCCTTTCATCATTGTATGCTTTTAAGACAAATTCATATTTTTGGTTCAAGTTTTTATAAGAATCTTTCTCCTTTTCAGCTACCTTCAAACTCAAATTGGAAGTTTGAAGAACAAGGTTAGCTACCTCAATACCTAAGGTATCAAAAACTCTTTTCACAATAAGGCTGCCTATGTCCTCAGATTGGTCATTTTCATTCAATCTTCTTTTATCCTTCTTCTTCAAGGACCAAATTTCTAGAGTTGCATGATCTTCACTAAACTAGGCACCAATTGATGCTCTAGTAGTGCTCAATGGTTTTCCTTCTTTTCTTACAACATCAAAAACTATGGCGTCAGCCAAATCCCATTGGGGTGAAATGAGGACTCCCTTCTTTTTGATCAACTCTCTACCCTCTTCAGGGGTGATTTTGTCAAATTTAGACATCAGCTCTTGCTTGAACTCCTTTTCTATATCATCTTTGGTATGATTTAGTCTGTCTTCCTACAATCTTTGGCACTTATCCTTGTACTCATCAATGTGAGATCTCCATAAAAAATGAATAAAGGCCCTAGCCTTGACAAAATTATCATCTGAGAAGAACTTCTCACTGGCCTATTTGGTTACAGGATCCAACTCTTTACCTATAAATTCTACCACTGTGATATTAGTAGTTGTATGCCTGGGTGCTTCTAGCACTCCTTCTTGTCATTCTTGTGCAGTTACAAAAACTTGGCCAATGTTCCCCATTTGAACCAATTGCTCAGCAACTGCTTGGTAATCCATATGTAAAGGGGACTGGGAGGGAGAGTATAAGACAATCTCTTGCTCTTTTCCCTCCACCTTTTGTTTCTTGGGAGAGGGCATCTGTTGGGCACTAGTACTTGCTGGCCTCTTTCCTTTATGCTCAAAATATTTATCAATCTTGGGCATGATAGTACTGTACTCTCTCCTTTTGTATACCACATAATTCCCAGGTGGAATTATCCTTCCTTGTGAAAGTTTTCTTAAGATGGCTTGAGCCTTTTCTGGCTCAGCTTCCATTATTCTTTGTTTCTTCTCACTAAGGGTCTGCATGATACCCTTGAATAATGTCATTAGGGACTCAATATTCTCGGCCCAAGGGAAAAATTCCTTCAAAGAATCATAAGACTTATCAAAATTGTGTACAAAGTCCAAAGATTTATTATATACTAGCCATTTCTCTTTCCTGACCTCTTGGTCACTCAGATCAAAAATATTTCTAACAATATCCTCCGAGAAGTTGAATTGGTTCTCTAATGGAAATCATTTGGTTCTCTTCCTGAACATGCCCATTATAAAATCTTCATTGTCTGCACCCCTGGATACAGAGGTTGGTAGATGGTAGGGCTCAAAGTACCTGTCAAACTATGCCCACCCACCTTTTATGATAATTAAATGGTGGGCTCTTCTAAGAGTAGGGAAAATACTTCCCTTCATTTTTCCTGTCAGGGCTTCTTCCTGTAATCCACCAAATTGTCTCATAATTTCTGTAATTTGAATCTTCAGAGGGACTCTACAGGGAAGCACATTGGGGGTTCCCCTGAATCCATAAACCCTTATCACTGTAGAAATAAGGTATAAAATCAAATTTCCCCAATTATGGGCAATCTTCAACTCTGGGGAAAATTCCATAGGTCTCAATAACCTCATCATATCTATATGGATCATAGAATTTTGTTTTCATAGTAATGACTTAAGCTTAGTGGAAAAAACCCTGTCAAAGTATACATAAATGGCTTCTTTTATATCCCATGATAGATCAACACTCCACATTTGAATAGGCAAATCCTCATTACCTTGGAGCTTAGTTAGGTCCATCTCCTCCTCAAAGAAGTCAGCACTATTGAACAAAAACATATGCATCATAAGGGAATACCACCCCATTGGTTTGAGTATGTTACTATCTTGGATACTTGCCAAACCTTCATGCATTTATTGGGCAATGTAAGAAGCATAGTAAAAAACTATTGATAGGTGGGGATGTAGAATCTGAACCACCATGAGTACTATATGGACATGCATTTTTGTCTCTTCATCTTCTCCTAGAACTTGGCACAGGGAACTATACATTTTCTTGGCCTTGCCATTGAAATAATCCAACTTGAATGGCTCTAGTGTGTTAGGCCCTACTACAATCAATTCCCCTATCTTGTTAAAGTATCCTTTCAGGGCCCCACTTCTATAGTATTCCCTCTGGGTCTGGTATACTTCCTTAAAATAATCAAATTATATATCATCCATTTGTACTAAATTATCACTCAAATTAAAAATTCTTCTGATTTCATCGGCTGTGACAGTCAACAGAATGTTTCCCTGTGTATCCCTAACAACCCTAGATACTTTGTCGTAAGTATTGGCTATGAGGGTGAAAAAATCTGTATCCATGAACACCCCGGGTACTATCAACTTTCCCACGTCTAAGTCCCATATGTTACAATCTGGGGTAGGGGTGTTCCTTTGGTTGTATGCAATTATGAACAAAGTTAGACCAGTGAGACTGGTTTTAACATCTTTACCCCACCTACCTGAGTCATATAAACCCTCTCCTACTCTAAAAAAAGGATGTGTCGGGACTATTCTTTTAATTTGGGTTGCATCGCCTGTGGATCCTTTTAATTGTTGCATGAGGTCCTCTCTAAGATTTCTTTTCTAATAATCTACCTCTCCTGAAAGTTCAATCCTAGGGGCCATTTTGAACGTAGGTCTTTTTTACTGAGATGAAATTCAGATTTTGAAACGATAATTCTGAAAGCCTTTTGAATTGCAAATCTTACTAGAAACCTGAATTTTACTGTATTAGAGATGACTTACCCATTCTTCCATGAGGAGCTGAATATCTCTACAATTTCATTTCTTTGCTTGGATAATTGTGGTGAGTTCCGGTGACTTCAAGTTGAAACAATGAATTATACTGCTTCAATCAAATCAATCTTTCACATTGAATTGAATTGAAATGGCCACACGTTCTGCAATCAATTCACTTGCCTCAAATTTGCAGCTTAACGGCTCACTAAAACTCATTTTGGTAAATTTGAATCTGAGCCGTAGATTTCAAGTAACATCTCCTTCATCGGACGACCCTGTTCTTTTCTTGAAAATAACTATTCATTTGGGACATGTGTCAGCATGACTTAATCACTTATATGATAGAAGTAATGCTTCTTCTCCTTAAGTGATTAAGTCCACTGTCTGATTCATCCTAACCTATCTGAAAGTTATCTCACATTAATTTTACTGAGTGTGGCTGCAATATCATCATCTATGCCATGTGTCATCATGACTTATTCTCTTATCCATTAGATCTCGAGCACTTCACCTTTAAGTGATTAAGCTGACTGTCGATCTTTTCTGTAGTTGTTGTTCCTTTAATTCTATCTTTACCACCTCAGCTGGACCCACTAGGACACGTGGCATCATGGCTTAATGGCTTAGATCATAGATTTTGATTACTTTCCTTTTAAGCTATTAAGTGAGACGTTAGATCTTTTCAAACTTCTCCAACCTTTATCCTGCAGTCAACTTTACCTTTAGTAGATTACAGATAAGCCATTAAGCTAACCGTTGGATCAGAAACAAGTTGTCTGTGGTTTACTCCTTTCCAGCTCAGAATACCTGGGTCCACCAACTGCCACATGTCTTCACCGCTTAATTTCTTAACTGATAGATCTCGTGAATCTTTCCTTTAAGCAATTATGCCAACCCTTAGATCTTTCAAAAATTTAATCACCTTTATATTTCCTATGACAGGACCCACATTACTTCCCTTGACATGTGTCAACACTACTTAATCGCTTATCCATTAGATTGTGCACACTTTGGGATTAAGCAATTAAGTCTACCGTCGATTCTTTCATGATCTGCCCACTTTTTAGCTGAGAACCTTTACAACCATTGGACCCACCAAAGACACATGTCATCATAGCTTAATGGCTTACCTGATAGATCTCAAGCAGTTTGGGATTAATCCATTAAGCGAGCCATCCAATTAAAACACACTTGCTCAATTATAATGAATCTTATTAAAATCTCAGCGGACTTTGAATTAAGGGAATAATGTAAGACCGTAGTGTTAGATCGACAAATTTAATAAACATGACCACTTAAAAACAAACCCATTCGAGACATGACTTAAGTGAAAAAGGTAACGTGAAATTAGAAAGCATTTCAACGCTTAGGGTTTTTATCACCAAAATTACACTAGGAGACATGAAACAATGGTTTTCCAGCATTTCCAACTAGGTTGATGGCTAGAAGAAAATTTGCAGAGGCATAAGAATAGTTTTAACCATAATGTTAAAGCTTTGGATATCATGAATGACAAGAGACTTCAAAATTTTACTTGACATATTCCAAACAAGAAATATTACCAACAGTGGCTCTCTTTGAGGATGATTAAATGCCAGGTTATAGCAATAACCACAGATCTCTGGGGAGGCAGACCACAAACCAGACAAACCTATCACTGGAAACAAACACACAATAGAAAGAAAACACACCTGTACATATAATACATACTATTGTACATGGAAAGAAAGGCTAATTGAAGAATTTTTTTAGAAACTGTCCATGCACTGGAAATTCCTATTCTTCATCATCCAGATTCTTGATGAAATAAGAATCTTTTCCAAAAATCCAGGATATGACAAAAGGCCCCATCCATAATGATTCAAACTTTTTGTGTTTGCCTTTGTCTTCAGCCCTTATATTCCACTGTAACACAAAATCACTAGGCTGAAACTTTCTTTTATCTTCTCTTCTATCAAAAAGATATTTCATTTTTTCTTGTAATTTGACATTTTCTCTCTGGATTTCTCTTCTTATTTCATCTAATTCTACCAACTGAACCATTCTTTCTTCCATAGGTTCAGAAACTTCCATTTCTTCATCTTGGATAAACTTATAGATTGGGAGAAGATTATTGATAGGCATTCTTGATTGAATACCATAAACCAACTCAAAGGGAGATTTTCCAGTGGCCTTCTTAACAGTGATCCTATCAGCCCAAAGGGTAAGTTTAAATTTTACTTTCTAAGCTCTTTTATTTCCTTCCAAGGTCTTTTTCAAGATTTGTAAGATACTCTTGTTGCTGGATTCCTCCTGACCATTAGCTTGAGGATGGTATGGGGATGAATAAGACATAATAATTCCCATATTGGAGCAAAAATCAGTAAATTCTTCAGACCTGAAGCACATGGCATTATCCATCACCAACTTGAGGGGAACACCAAATCTTGTAATTACATTATCCATCAGAAAGTCAATGAGCATAGTTCTTGTTTCTCTTTTAGTTGGAATTGCCTCCACCCATTTTGTAAAATAATAAGTTACTAGCAGAATCCAGCTATGGCCTCCACTTGATTTTTCAACAAATTCTCCTATGAAGTCCATTCCCCACATAGAAAAGGGGGCTTCTGCCACCACAAGATTCAAAAGTAATGCTCCTAAAAATTTCATTTTGCTTGAAAATCTCTGACATGGCTCATATTTTTTGATAAAAGTGTAAGCATCTTGAAACAAACAAGGCCAATAGTATCTAGCTCTCAGAATTTTATGAGCTGTTGATCTATAAAAATAGTGCCCTCCACACATTCTAGCATGCATTTCCTTTAACATTTTCTTTGACTGTCCTTTGTCAAGACACAATAGAAAGATCTCATCTCTATTTTTCCAAAACAAATCACCATGCAATGATACATATTTCAGGGCTTGTAATCTCAAACTCCTCCTTTGGTTGTCATTTAGGCTATCTGGACATTTAGCATTTTTCATAAAATATACAATATTGGTATACCAGGGTTGCATTTCAATACTTTTGAAGCAATTCTCACTTGTATCTACATTGTTGACCTAGACCAAGTCTAGATTCTATTTTGTCATCAGCTTTTCCAATACTAGTCCTCTTACCAACTTAGTGATGTGGATGTCCAAATAAAACTCTTGAATTTTGTTTATTCATTTGCATCTTTTCCCTGTTACTTCATTCTGAACAAAAATGTCCTTGACAGTAGCATGAGGAACATAAGCATTTACCTTTGTACATACCAACTATGACCTGAAAGCTTTGACTGCCTTTACCAGAGCATACACTTGTTTTTCCATGAACTGATAGTTTAACTCAGATGACTATAATGACTTGCTGAAAAATGCAATGGGATGTTCAAATCCCTCACCATCCTTTTGCAATAGGATTGCTGCAATTGTATGGAAGGAAGAAAAAGTGAATAAAGAGAAGGGCTTGGTGTAATTAGGGGACACAAGGACTGGTGCTTCTTGAATAGCTTGTTTTATTTTTTCAAAGGCCAACTATGCCTCTTGGTCCCATTCAAACTTCACATTTTTCTTCAGCAATTTGACAATAGGTTTAACCAGTTCAGCAAAGTTGGCAATAAATCTCTTAACAAAATTAATTTTCCCTAGAAATGATTTTATACCTTTTAAGTTCTTGGGAACAAGTACCTTTTGGATGAATTCAACTCTTTTAGGATCTATCCTTGCTCCCTCTTTTGATAATATATGTCCCAAAAGTTTTCCCTCAGTAACAACAAAGTGACACTTTTTTGGGTTTAAAGAGACCCCATATTCCAGTGCTTTTATCATCACCTTTTTCCAAGTGATTGCAATGATCCTCTGCCCTTTTTGAGAAAGCTGTTAAATCATCTTGATATACTACCATCAGAACATCTATAAGGTCTTTGAAAGCTACATCCATGGCCCTTTGAAATGTTGCACCAGAATTTTTTAGCCCAAATGACATACGAGCATACACATAAGTGCCCCAAGGAGTAGTAAATGTTCTTTTGAATTGCTTAGATTCTTTAACCAACACTTGATTGTACCCTGAGAATCCATCCATCATAGACAACAAATCACACCCAGTGACTTTATGCAACATAGCCTCCATGTTAGGTAGTCCATAGTTATCCTTTAATGGGGCCACATTCAGATTTTTGAAATCAACACACAATCTTATGTCCCCATTTTTATTTCTTACAAGGACTAAGTTAGAGAACCATGATGAATGTCTTATTGGCTTAATTATACCTGCATCTCTTAGTTTCATCAACTCAACCTACATTTTGGTAGCCAGCAGGGGATTAATGGGCCTTTGTTTTTGTCTGAATGGTTTAATACCTTCCTTCAAAGGGATATCATACTGAAATAAGTCTTTTCTATAAGATTTCAAATCCTCATAGGGCCATGCAAATACATGCTTATATTTCTTCAACAATTTTATCAAATTCTATCTCACATTGCTTTCCAATTTTTTACCAATGTAGACTAATTGGGGAGATGTTTCAGATCCCAAATTAACTTTCTCTAAATATCCCACCTTGGCATTGGACTTTTGAGTCATATTATTATCATTTATGCTGAACATGCCTTCCAATTCAACCAACCCTTTGGGAATGTGATTGGTATCTAGTTGGATGACCTCTTGATCAAAGATATACTCCTTACTATCCACAACTGACACTAGAGATTCACAATCAATCTTCTGACCATCATATTGATCTACACACTGGATAAACCTGAGTATATCATAATCATCCTCAAATACTTACCAATTATGAATATTGTCAGGAACTGGAGGCCTACTTTTTATTTCAACCACAGACATACCAGTAAGAGTAACATTATTATTTTTCAGGGCAATATTTGCGAAGAAATCTGCCATTATGTTGTTGGATCTCTCTATCCATAGGATATTGAAAGAATCAAATAATTCTATCCTATCCCAGACAACATACTTGTACAATTTTAATCTGTCATCTTTAGCAGCATAATGGTCCCTAATATAAGATATAATTAACTGGGAATCTCCATGAACTTTTAAACACTTAATACCATGCTTGATAGAAATATTCATTCCCAAGATTAAGGCTTCATAATCAGCAGTATTGTTTGTGCATTGAAAAGTCAACAAGAAAGAGTACTTGAAGGTGATACCTAATGGGGAAATAAACAAAACTCCTGCTCCAGATTCTTCCTTTGAGCATCCTCCATCAAAGTACATTTTCCATAGTCCATTTTTTTGCAACAACAATTCATCCACAATTGGGTCAGTGTTCTTTAACTTTGGCTTGACTTCCTCAACAATAAAATTCTCCATATCAACATTCACACAACAATTCAATTGGTCAAGTAGGACCACCTCCACCATGACAGATGACCGAGGTTCTCTGTACAACTTAAACTCATGTACATTTATAGGGATAGTTGCATAGGACAAATCTAATTGCATTTTTCCACCTACTGTTGCTACCCACTGCCTTGACCAAAGCATACCATAATATGGTTTAGTGTCCAATACCACTATATCCATTTTGTAAGTTGCTTCAGGGAAAGTAACAATTTCCACCTTAATTTATTTTAGTGTTCCTATCATAGGAAATTCCCTGTTGTCCATAGCATAACAACTTCCAGCAGATGTAGTGACCTGGAGGCGCAATTCCTTCATCACATGATAAGACATCACATTTGCTGCAACGCCAGAATCAATCATGCAGTTTTTTACCAAGAAACTATTAACCATTAGTGTGACATAGAACAGGTCAATAGATAATGGTTCTTGAGTGATTATATTTCCAAACAGATATTAAAAAATTCCTTTCTTTTTTCTTTTCCTTTCACTAGTGGACTGTATTTTCTAGTATCATTTGGTGTTAAAGGCATTTCCTCTTGGTTGGGAACAGATACATCATCTATCCCTTTTAAAAGTTCCAGAGCAGCTTCTTTATGCTCTTTTAATTTCAACATTTCCATGAGTGGGACTGAAACTTTCATTTGGGTCAGAGCATGTTTCATGTCAAAAAGGGGCAATTCAGAGGACATATCACTCATCCTTTTCACTTTCTTTGACTTCTCATTGGGTACTAGTTTCTCTTTTGATACTTCCCCTCCAGCATGATCAGAAGAAGGTCCTGCTTGTTTCCCACACTTATCATTATTATCTTCCTTAGCATGAAAATCCTCAATAACTTGAGGTAGATCTTTTCTGACATAGACAACGATAGACTTTCCTTGAGTTGATTGTATTATTCTATTTCTCAGGTTGTATGCATTTTGTGCTTGATTAATTACTGCAATAGTCAAAGACCTTTTTTCCTCATCAGTGGGAGTTCTGAAATGAGAACGTGAATTGTCACTTCCCACTATATTTATAGTTTCTTGTGAAATACTGTCAATTTTATCAGTTTGATAGGGTGGATTTTGTAATTGATTTTCAAAACAAGAATTATCTTCTGTACAAAAATTATTAGAAGATGATGCAATATCAGAAAACCATGGATATGGTTTCTTTACTATGAACATGTTGATAGTAGGGCCCTCTTGTTCTCTTTCTTCTGTTTGATCAAACAGAGCCTGGGCTACTACACATTGATTTGAAGAGTGTGGCATATTGCAAGCATCACACTAGGGAGTGTTCTCAACATAGTTGGCACTGTTCCTTTTTAGGGGATCTGGGGTTTCCTTGGCCTTAGGGTTATCTTGTCCATTAGGGACTGGTTTTCCATTATTCCAATTTGTCTTATAAGGGTAATCTCTCAGGTTAGGCTATTTGTCAAATCTTTAGTTAGTGTACTTATTATCATGGTATCCTCCTCTATCATTTTTATCCATTTTGGCAGCAAGGTCTTTTACTGCACTCACCAGTTTATTGACTGTATCATCTTCTATGAAATTTTTTTTGGCTGACCCCTTTTCCTTCCAAAGTTTATTGCCTTCCCTCTTCCCCAATTTTCCTGATGCCCTCCTATTACTTTCAATATCAATAGCTATCTTATAAGAATCTCTTAATGTAGTTGGGTTTCTATCCCCGAGTAGATAAGATATTTTTCTATCAGCACCATTGATATAAGTGGTAAGACATACTTCCTCATCCAATCTTAGGACTTGAAAAAGTTTGTTCATGGCCTTTTGAAATCTACTATTAAAATCAGCCACACTCTCATTAGGGAACTTTTTGATGTTATTGAATTCATTTAACATGTATCCAAAATTTATATGTTCTCTATACTGTTCCCTAAAAGACTTTACAAATTCATTCCAAGAAGCAATACTATCATTTGCTAAATTTCTGAACCAATCCCTAGCATCTTCTGTTAATGACTGAACAAAAATCTTCATAATAACATCCTCATTTTCAATCTCAAAGTCAGTTATCTTGTCACTAAAATATTTTAGATGCTCTTCACAAGTAACAACATTATTTCTAGTGAACTTAGGGATTTTATCTCTTACCTCATTGGGGATCACATTAGGGTGACCAGGAATGCCTTCAAAGAAAAGAGCTCTGTATCTATTCATGTGGACAGGCCTTCTTTGGAAATTTCCAAGTACATTATTACCACTTGGTACAGTAGCTCCTCCTTGGTATTGAACGGGTGGGGGATCACTTTGCTTGGGGTTAGTGGCTTGAATTCTTGGGCCAAGACCACCAGGCTGAGCACTTGCACCAGAATTTTTAACACTCGCATTTAAACTAGAAGATTGCACTTTAGGATCAGCCTCTTGATTATTTGGGATTGGGCCAACAAATTGCTTTTTTGGCTTTGGTTCATGATTAGCTGGCATAGAGCTTCTTGTAGAAGTGTTAGTAGTAGCATGTAGAAAGGCTATCTTCATTCTTATATCTGTTGCAGCAGCTTCTAATTCTAACTTCTCTAGTTGTTTGGCCAAATCCTCTTTAGCTTTTCTAGCTTGTTCCAACTCAAGATCAACTTGAGATGCTCCTATAGGGATGGTCAAGTTTTTCTTAGGCTCATCTATAGTCACACCAACAAATTTTTGTTTACCTTTATTGGGAACCTCCTTCATATTTGTCTTACGCTTTGCATCATGATCAATCTCATATGGGAATAGTTTCCTGATGACAAGCCCTTCCTTTTCAAATTCATCCTTGTCAGGATTCAAGATTTTATTTGGGGCTCTATTCCTTAAATCATCAAGGTTACCAAACAATTCTAGATTCAAACCTTTAACTTCTTGACTCAGGATTTTATCCTTAAGGTCATTCCTTTTGGTCTTAGCTAAGAGCTCTTCTCTTTCCAATAGTAAGTCATATATCTTTTGTCCACATTTCTTCTCTACTTCAGCTATTTCCTTTTCTTGTTCTTTCTTTCTCCTCTTTAAAACTATAATCTCATCTTGCAACTTATCAGAGTCATATGAAGTTGTTTCAGCAAAAGAGGTCTCTTCTGGTGGAGAAAGATTTTCTTCTATAGGAAAGAAACCTATGTCAGTATTTTCTCCATCACTAAAGGGATCAAAATTAGCATTAGCTCTGTAAGTGTCAGTTGGTCCCATGGGTCCTGCATCTTCGGATGAAGATGACTTTCCCTCTGGAATGGGAGTCTCCATCCTCCCTTTAGAGGTATGGTGGGAATCATGTTTGGATGTACCTCTCTTGGACCATTGTTTCCTTTGAGGTGTATGGAGCTCCTCTCCAAAATCCTTTTAGGATTTTCTTTGAAGTATGATATGGTATTTTTTGTTGACTCATCTTACAGAACATACAAATATTTAAAAATGTTTGATGTGCAACACTGGAGTACATAGAGGTTAGAGTCACCACCTCTTTTTGGAGGACAAATATATTATAAGATTGAGTATATTGTCCTGACTCAGGTTTTCCCTTTTATCAATAAGTAAAGATGAAACTTAGAGAATAAGATTTCTCGCTAATTCCTCACCTGGCAATCTTAATAAAATGCTCCTCCACTTTTCATATTACTGCAAATCAACTCTACAACTTTCCTTGAGAAAGATACACTATATTAAACCAAATATTTTGCAATCACTAGTCACTCTATTTGAGACAAGATTTTTATCATTTTTAGGATCAAAACTTTCAAACAATGTGTGATAATAGATAGACAGAATAGAGTTGCCTTTAGGACTATAAGGAAAAATGACTAATTCTCAATATTGCAAGGACAAACTCTTTCATGAACATGACTCTTAGAACATTACAATGTGCCTAGTAGAGTCGCCAGTTTGTTAGCTCTTTTTCTTCCAGAATCAGTATATAGTAGTGAATGCTAGACTCTTTATTACCCAATTTAGATTCTCGCAGGGAAAAGGATAATTAAAAAGGATGAAAATCCTTCTACACTTTGGGCTCCACATACCTAGGTAGGTGCACCTTCAATAGGCTATTATCTTTCAACAACTCTGACAGTGGATTAAGGATTCATTATCCTTCTTCTTTTTAAGCCACATGTCTTAGGAAGGCTAACCTATTGACTCTCTCTTTAAGGAATCACTAAGATGAACTATACTAAATACAATTATCTAGACATGAATTTTAGGTAACAAAAATATAAAGATTGATTAATATTTGATTCATGATAACAACCACTTATCAGAATTTGACCAGTGCCTAATTATGGGCCATAGAGTTAGAATGAAACATATATACACTAGGAATAATTAATTGAAATATAAATAAAACCTCAGATGGAATGCCTTACAAACTATCTTTTCATCCTCACACCCCTGTATCAAATTCTTGCATGAACCCTAACCCTCTATAATTATCAGCAAGATTTAAACCCTCCTTGAAAGCAACTCACAAATAATGACATAGTTACCTTATAACCAGTACATTTAAAATGCCTTACAAATTAAACATACAAGAGCTTATAGTAAATGCAAGAAGACATCATTGGTATCAAAATTGAGATTCCATTATATTTTATTAATATAAGCTTGATATCAATACATTCAAATTGATTCAAAACCAATGTCTAGACACAATTCAAAAGTCTACTTTGTAGTCTTATTTTTACCATCCTTTACAATATTTTACAACTTACAATATATAGCCAGCACTAATTATCCTGGAATCCTTAAAGATCAATAATGCAACAAGCTTCAGATGACTTGGCTAGAAGACAAAACTCAGGGTATAACATGACAAAATAAAAAGTGGATAAAAAAACCAGTTTTGTTACAACATATTCTAATAGATCCTTTGTCCTGTGGCCGCATGGTGATTATATTTACCTTTTACTTGCTGGGGAAAGCCAAGTGGAAACCGTTGCCTTTGATGTTGATGATTTACGATATCCATTCTTAACTGCATCAACTTCTCTATTGGGCCTCCTCATCCACCTGCATCTGGAAACTTTCACCTGGATTAACCATTTTGTACCTATCTTCCCAAGAAGAGTACACCTCATCACTTGGCTAGTTAAAACCAAGGAATTCATCCTTCTTGCTGATGACCTCACCCCAGCTGGCACTTTCCTTCTTAACTTCCCCTTTCTAGAACTCAAAAAAATTCCTTGGCTTTGCTAATGATATTTATAGTTTGGACAAATAAAATTGTACCCTCCAAGGTAATGATGCTATGTGTCCTGGCATTTATTGCTTCTTTTATTTGTCTCAACCATAGTGCCTCAATTTTTAGGTCACCATCTTTCTTAAAAATATTAGGGTACATTTCATATCTATCCTTTGAAAACTCTCTTCTCAAGGTTTCCACTTTTTTGATGAGGGCATTTATTTTGATGTCCAAGTCTGCCATTAGATTTAAACATTTGCGAGTTCTAGTCAAAACAATATCAATATTATTCTCTTCTTTGGACATGGAATAAAAAGATTTCACTTCAACAACTTTTCCTTTCCAAGTGTCTATGACCAAACCCCATTGATCATTATCTGCTTCATATTCAATGAGAGTGTTAAAGACCCTTTTTCCTAACAAATAAAGATCAGCCAGGTTTACCTCCTTCGCACATCTTAAAAGGATAGAGTATATTTTATTAGTGTGCCTCTGTTTTATCCATTCCTCAGCTTCTTTGTAGGCTGAAGATTCTTCAAGGTCTTTTCTAGTAGTTTCTTCTAGCCTTTCCCTATTTGCCAATAATTTGTCTCTTTCCATTTCAACTTCTGTTAGAGTAGCAGGGCTTGAGGGCATGGGAGAAGGAGGGTAAGTGACATATGCACTAGATGATGAAGGGTGGTGAGGTTCTTGTGCAATCATCTTCTAAGGCATTATTTGTCCTATTTGCCTCCCCTCTAGAAATGCTATTATGTCATCCTTCTATAGGGATTTAACCCTTTCATCATTGTATTCTTTTAAGACAAATTCATATTTTTGGTTCAAGTTGTTATAAGCATCTTTCTCCTTTTCTGCTACCTTCAAACTCAAATTGGTAGTGTGAAGAACAAGGTTAGCTGCCTCAATACCTAAGGTATCAGAAACTCTTTTCACAATGAGGTTGCCTATGTCCTCAGATTGGTCATTTTCATTCAATCTTCTTTTATCCTTCTTCTTCAAGGACTAGATTGCTAGAACAGCATGATCTTCACTAAACTGAGCACCAATTGATGCTCCAGTAGTGCTCAATAGTTTTTCTTCTTTTCTTACAATATCAAAAACTATGGCATTAGCCAAATCCCATTGGGGTAAAATGAGGACTCCCTTCTTTTTGATCAACTCTCTACCCTCTTCAAGGGTGATTTTGTCAAATTTAGACATCAGCTCTTGCTTGACCTCCTTTTCTATATCATCTTTGGTATGATTTGGTTTGGCTTCCTGCAATCTCTGGCACTTATCCTTGTACTCATCAATGTGATTTCTCCATAAAAATTGAATAAAGGACCTATCCTTGAAAAAATTATCATTTGACAAGAACTCCTCACTGGCCTGTTTGGTTACAGGATCCAGCTCTTTACTTGTAAATTTTTCCGCTGTGAGATCAGCAGTTGTATGCCTGGGTGCTTCTGGCACTCCTTGTAGTTCTTGTGTAGTGACAAAAACTTGGCTAGTGTTCCCCATTTGAACCTATTTCTCAGCAACTACTTGGTCATCCATATCTAAAGGGGACTGGGAGGGAGAGTATAAGACACTCTCTTGCTCTTTTCCCTCCACCTTTTGTTTCTTCAGAGAGGGTATTTGTTGAGCACTAGTACTTGCTAGCCTCTTTCCTTTATGCTCAAAATATTTATCAATCTTGGGCATGATAGTACTATACCCCCTCCTTTTGTATACCACATAATTCCCAGGTGGAATTATCCTTCCTTGTGAAAGTTTGCTTAAGATGGCTTGAGCCTTTTTCTGGCTTAGCCTCCATTATTCTTTTTTTATTATCACTGAGGGTTTGCATGATACCCTCAAATAATGTCATTAGAGACTCAATCTTCTTGGACCAAGGGAAAAATTCCTTCAAAGGATCATAAGACTTATCAAAATTGTGTACAAAGTCCAAAGACTTCTTGTATACCAGCCATTTATTTTTCATAACCTCCTGGTCACTCAGATCAAAAATATTTCTAACAATATCCTCTTGGAAGTTTAATTGGTGCTCTAATGCAAAGCATTTGGTTCTCTTCCTAAACATGCCCATTATAAAATCTTCATTGTCTGCACACCTGGCTACAGAGGTTTCCAGATGGTAGGGCTCAAAGTACCTATCAAACTGTGCCCACCCATCTTTTATGATGATTAAATGGTGGGCTCTTGTAAGAGTAGGGAAAATACTTCCCTTCATTTTTCTTATCAGGGCTTCTTAATGTAATGCACCCAATTGTCTCATAATTTTTGCAATTCCAATCTTTAGAGGGATTCTGTAGGGAAGCAAATTGGGGGCTCCCCTGAATCCATAAGCCCTTATCACTATAGAAATAGGGTATAAAATCAAATCTCCCCAATTGTGGGCAATATTCAACTCTGGGGAAAATTCCATAGGTCTCAATAACCTCATCATATTTGTATGGATCCTGGCATTCTGTTTGCATAATAATGACTTAAGCCTAGTGGAAAAAACATTGTCAAAGTATACATAACTAACTTCTTTTCTATCCCATGTTAGATCGGCACTCCACATTTGAATAGGAAAATCCTCATTACCTTGGATCTTAGTTAGGTCCATCTCCTCCTCAAAGAAGTCAGCACAATTGAACAAAAACATATGCATCATAACGCAATACCACCCCATTGGTTTGAGTATGTTACTATCTTGGATACCTACCAGACCTTCATGCATTTGTTGGGCAATGTAAGAAGAATAGTAAAAAATTACTGATAGGTGGGGATGTAGAATCTAAACCACCATGAGCATTATATGGACAGGCATTGTTGTCTCTTCATCTTCTCCTAGAACCTGGCACAGGGTACTATACATTTTCTTGGCCCTTCCATTGAAATAATCCAACTTGAATGGCTCTAGTATGTTAGGCCCTACTATAATCAAGTCCCCTATCTTGTTAAAGTATCCTTTTAGGGCCTCATTTCTATAGTATTCCCTCTGGGTCTGGTATACTTCCTTAAAATAATCAAATTCAATATCATCCATTTGTACTGAAGTATCACTTAACTTGAAAATTCTTCTGATTTCATCGGCTTTGAAAGTCAATAGCACATTTTCCTGTGTATCCCTAACAACCCTGGATAATTTTTCATAAGTGTTGGCTATCAGGGTGAACAAACTTGTATCCATGAACACCCTGGGTACTATCAACTTTCCCACGTCTAAGTCCCATATGTTACAATCTGGGGTAGGGGCATTCCTTTGGCTATATGCAATTCTAAACAAAGTTTGACCATTTAGACTGGTTTTAACATCTTTGGAACACCTACCCGAGTCATATAAACCCTCTCCTACTCTAAAACGGGGATGTGTTGGGAAAATTCTTTTAATTTGGGTTGCATCGCCTGTGGATCCTTTTAATTATTGCAGGAGGTCCTCTCTAACATTTATTTTCTGATAATATACCTCTCCTAAAAGTTCAATCATAGGGGCCATTTTGAACCTAGGGTTTTTTTGCTGAGATGAAATTCAGATTTTGAAACAATAATTCTGAAAGCCTTTTGAATTACAAATCTTACTAGAAACCTGAATTTTATTGTATTAGAGATGACTTACCCATTCTGCAATTCTGTCATGAGGAGCTGAATATCTCTACAATTCCATTTCTTCGCTTGGATAATTATGGTGAGTTATGGTGACTTCAAGCTGAAATAATTAATTATACTGCTTCAATCAAATCAATCTTTTGCATTGAATTGAACTAAAATGGCCACACGTTCTGCAATCAATTTGCCTGCTTCAAATTTGTGGCTTAACGGCTCACTAAAACTCATTTTGGTAACTTTGAATATGAGCCATAGATTTCAAGTAACATCTCCTTCATCAGACGACCCTCTTCTTTTCCTGGAAATAACTATTCATTTGGGACACATGTCAGCACGACTTAATCACTTATATGATAGATTTTGTGCTTCTTCTCCTTGCGATTAAGTCCACCGTCCAATTCATCCTAACCTATCTGGAAGTTATCTCACCTTGATTTTAATGAATGTGGCTACAATGTCATCATCTATGCCATGTGCCATCATGGCTTATTCACTTATCCATTAGATCTCAAGCACTTCACCTTTAAGTGATTAAGCCGACCGTTGATCTTTTATGTAGGTGTTGTTCCTTTAATTCTATCTTGAGGACCTCAGTCAGACCCACTAGGACACGTGGTGTCATGGATTAATGGCTTAGATGATAGATGTCAATTAGTTTCCTTTTAAGCCATTAAGTGAGCCGTTAGATCTTTTCAAACTTCTCCAACCTTTATCCTGCAGTCAGCTTTAACTTTAGTGGATTACACGTCATCACATGTGACACGCGTTAGCACCACTTAATGGCTTAGATGATAGATCTTGATTAATTTTGAGATAAGACATTAAGCTGACCATTGGATCAAAAATAAGTTGTCTATGTTTTACTCCTTCCCAGCTCAGAATACCCAGGTCCACCAACTGTCACATGTCTTCACCACTTAATCGCTTAACTGATAGATCTCCTGCATCTTGCCTTTAAGTGATTATCCCAACCGTTAGATAATTATAAACTTTAATCACCTTTATGCTTCCTATGATAGGACCCACATTACTTCCCTTGACACATGTCAACACTGCTTAATCACTGATCCATTATATGGTGCACACTTTGGGATTAAGCGATTAAGTCTACTGTCAATTCTTTCATGATCTGTCCACTATTTAGCTGAGAACCTTTATGACCATCGGACCCACCAAAGACACATGGTGTCTTGGCTTAGTGGCTTACCTGATAGATCTCGAGTAGTTTGGGATTAAGCCATTAAGCAGGCCATCCGATTAAAACACACTTGCTCAATATATAATGAATCTTATTAAAATCTCAGTGGACATTAGATTAAGGGAATAATGTAAGACCACGGTGTTAGGATCAACAACTTTAATAAACATGACCACTTAAAAATGAACCCATTCCAGACATGACTTAAGTGAAAAAGGTAACGTGAAATTAGAAAGAATTTCAACGCTTAGGGTTTTTATGATCAAAATTACACTAGGAGACATGAAGCAAGGGTTTCACAGCATTTACAACTAGGTTGAGGGCTAGAAGAAAATTTGTAGAGGAATAAGAACAATTTTAACCATAATTTTAAAGCTTTGGATATCATGAATGACAAGAGAAATCAAAATTTTACTTGACATATTCCAAATAATAAATAGTACCAACAAGAGCTATGGGTAGATCCCATAGAGGTTTTGCAGCAGTTGACAACCGTCAAGCAGAACATTAGGCTACTGTGATTGAGGCTTCAGGTATGATTAGATGTAATAGAGTTACTATTTTATTTGATTCAGGTGCTACACATTCTTTTGTTTCTCCATTGGTCATGGAGAATTATGGACTAGAGGTAGCTAGACAAGAAGTTAGTTGGGAGGTAGAGTTAGCCTCAGGTTCTAGAGTACCCGTCACCTTCTTAGTTAAGGATTTCCAAATTTAGATTGGTACCATGATTACTATAGTAGATCTATGTATCACACCTCTTGGGTCCTATGGGATAGTACTTGGCATGGATTGGCTTTATGACCATAGGGCCAAGCTTGATTGTTGGTAAAAGAAGGTAGAATGTTTAGATGATGACAAAAATGCTATAGTTATTCCAGGGATTCAAAGGGCGGTATCCATTCATATGATTTTTTCTATGCAGCTTAAGTAGTGCATGAAAAAGGGGTGACAGTTATTTTCCATAATTATCAGTGATAGGGAAGAAGAAGAGGAAAAGGAAACCTCCCTTGGTGATCATCCTATGTTAAAGGAGTTCATAGATGTGTTTCCTTCAGAATTACCTGGTATGCCTCCCCATAGAGTAGTTGATTTCTATATAGACCTCATGCCAGGAGCTGCACCAGTATCTAGAGCACCATACATGATGTCTCCAAATGAGTTTAATGAGCTCAAGATTCAGCTAAAGGAGCACCTTGAGAAGGGGCACATACACCCTAGTGTCTTTCCTTGGGGTGCACCAGTTATCTTTGTCAAAAAGAAGGATGGTTCTCTTAGGTTGTGTATGGATTACCGATAGTTGAATAAATTAACCATTAAGAACTGGTATCCACTGTCTATGATTGATGACTTGTTTGATCAGTTACAGGGTGCCCATGTGTTCTCCAAGATAGATCTTAAATCGGGGTACTATCAGTTGATGATTGTGGAGAGAGATATCCACAAGATAGCCTTCCAGACTAGATACAAACATTATGAGTTCACAATTTTACCTTTTGGTCTTACGAATGCCCATGTTGTGTTCATGAGCCTCATGAATGGGGTATTCCACACTATCCTTGATAGATTTGTGGTTGTGTTCCTTGATGACATATTGATATATTCTCATAATGAGAAGGAACATGAGGAGCACTTGAGGCAGGTGTTACATTGTTTGAGGGATAATCAGTTGTATGGAAGCTTGTCAAAATGTGCCTTCTTTAGATTAGAGGTCAGATATTTAGGCCATGTGATATCAGGTGATGGGATCTCAATAGACCCATCAAAGATTGATGCCATTATGAATTGGCCAGGACCTACTACTGTGACCAAGGTTAGGATTTTCATGGGTCTCACAGGTTATTACAAACATTTTGTTAAGGGTTTCTCTAGAGTGGCTCATCCTATTACATCCCTTTAGCGAAAGGGAAAGAAATTTGAATGGATAGAGAAGTGCGAGAGGGCCTTTCAAGAACTCAAGAAAGAACTTACCAGTGCACCTATTTTAGCAGTGCCAGAGCCATCAACAGATTTTTTGGTTTGTACAGATGCCTCCTTAGATGGTTTGGGGGAAGTACTTATGCAGGGTGGGTGAGCTATAGCATATGAGTCTAGGAAACTTAAGACTCACGAGCTCAATTACCCTACCCATGACCTTGAGCTTGCAGTAGTGGTGTATGCCTTAGTGAGGTGGTGACACTTCCTCTTGGGACATTGATTTGAGCTTCATTAGACCATCATAGTTTGTAGTATATATTCACTCAGCCAAACCTTAATGCTAGGCAGTGTAGGTGGATGGATCTCTTCTGTGAGTATGACTTTTGTGTCCATTATATCAAGGGGAAAGAGAATTTAGTTGTAGATGCTTTAAGTAGGAGGAGACACAATTTATCATCCATGATCACTGGCATGGATTTGAGAGATCGTATACTGCATCATTTGCAGGAGGATGAGTTGTATGTAGAGGTTTGTCAGTTGATCCATTCTCTGAGACCCCTTGAGGGGAGATTCTCTGAGTATTCCTTGGATTCTGATAGACTATTACATCATAGGGGACACATCTATATACCTTCTACAAGAGATTTGCATAATTCTATTATGCTAGAGGCTCATAGAGCCCCTTATGTAGCACATCCTGGAGTTAAAAAGATGCACGTTGATTTGAGATAGCTCTATCATTGGTCGAGAATGAGGAAACACATTGCAGAGTTAGTAGCCCAACGCCTTGAATACCAGAGGGTTAAGGCAGAGCATGGTCATCCTGGAGGGCTTCTTCAGCCTCATGAGGTACCGATGTGGAAGTGGGATGTTATATCCATGGATTTTATTATTGATCTCCCTATGGCATCTCATTGCCATGATGTCATCCTGGTTATAGTTGACAAGTTGACCAAGGTTTCCCACTTCTCACCCGTCCGTACCACTTTTACAACTCCAGCAGTAGCACAGGTTTTCTTGAGGGACATTGTCAGACTACATGACATTCCTCATAAGATCATTTTTGATAGGGATTCTCTCTTCACATCATCTTTTTGGAGGAAATTACAGATAGCCTTGGGCACTAGGCTCAATTTTAGCACAACTTATCACCCAGAGACAGATGGTCAGATAGAGAGAGTTAATCAGGTGCTTGAGGATATTCTCTATATGTATGTTATGGAGCATCAGGTTAAGTGGGAGGATTACCTACATTTAGTAGAGTTTGCCTATAATAATGGGCATCATTCTTCCTTGGGTATGCCACCATATCAGACATTATATGGTAGACCTTGTAGGACAACTTTGAGTTGGGATAGGATGGAGGATAGGGTAACCATTGGACCGCAGTTAGTTCTAGAGATGGAGTAGTATGTAGCCTTAATTAGGCAACATCTTCTAGAGGCACAAGATTGACAAAAGAAGTATGCCGATGCGAATAGGGCAGATCAGGTCTACATGGTTTGAGATAGGGTCTTCTTGAGAGTGCGGCCTCACAAGAGTCCAAGACATTTTGGGAAAGGCTCTAATATTGCACCTCAATTTGTGGGACCATTTGAGATATTGGAGAGTATAGGACTAGCTGCCTACCATCTAGCCTTTCCACCTAACCTTTCGCACATCCATGATTTGTTTCATGTTTCTATTTTGAGAAAATATATTTATGATGAGTCTCATGTGATAGATTGGGATTCCTTATAGGTGGATTTGAATGGGCAGCTAGCATTGGAGCCTATTCACATTTTGGCATGCTGTATGCTGGGCCTTCGAGTTTGAGAGCTGGACCAGGTTAGAGTTTAGTGGGATTGCTATGATGAGGTTACAGCTTTATGGGAGGATGAAATGCAGATGAGAGCACAGTATCCCCATCTTTTTGATGAATTCCAAGAGGAAGGTCAAGCCTAGGGGGGAGGATGTGAGGCCTCACACCGAACCCCATTGTAGCTTTCCTTATTTTTTCTTATGATAGACTTAGCACATGATATATTATATTTTGATGCACTATGGACTTTATAGATTTGATCTTTTATGTCTTAGCTTAATCATTTTGGTTGTTGGATACATGATACTTTATGATGCACCTTAAGGACTATGTCATGTTTCTATTATGGACTTTTTATTTTGAGACATTTGATTCAAAAAGACATTATGGTTATGCTATGGATTATTGATGATATGAGAATTGTTAGAAATGGATATTAATTTGAAATATCATGCAATGTGAATCTTACCCTATGTTATATGCTTAAATGAAATTATCATTGCTTGTAATGAATCTAGTATGTTGATGTTTCCTTCCGGTTTTGAATATTGGTTATTATCTTTATGAAGAATATTTTATCTCCTTGGAATACTGATATTTGAATTGAGTGTGTAGGTATGAGACTATGGTATTTAATCTGGGGAACCAGACATAGGTATATGTGAACTCAGTTTAATCCAAGGTTGCGTCTAATGAGAGACAAGACCTTGTTGTATCGTGATTTAACTTGTAAACATAAATGGTTGATTGTTGGAATTTATTCCTTAAATGTATTTTCATATTTATTTTCCTTGTGGTTATGCCCAAGTGGATATGACATGTGTATAGTGATGTGTAAATGTTGGTGTGTGTCACTTGACACTTGTGAATGTACTTAAGACCATGAAATGTCAACTTGGGAATGGTTTTCCACCCACCTAGATAAGTACATTAGTGAATCCCCATATGCATACCTTGGTTTGGGAGATGGAGGTGGGGTTATTTCATTTGAATTTCGTAAGTACCCTTGTAGTGGATTTTTGGAGGGGTTAAAAAGTGCCTAGGGGTGTGTTGGGGTTATTTTTAGGTAGCCCACTTGTTATACCAATAGGTAAGGGCCATTTTAACCCTAGGATAGCCTCTAGTTGACCAAGAGACCCTTCCAAAAGTTGGTTTCCCAAGTTGGGCGAAAATAAACTCTTGTGAGGCTTGATCTTGGATAGAACACTCTTCCATTTTGATGCAAAGACCTTACTCACCTTTTTGGAGTTTCCTTTCTAGGATCTATTTTTAGAAAGCTGTAAGAGTTTAGGGAAGAGAGACCAATTATAATATTTTCCTTCTCCCCATGAGTTTTCTAGTAGATTTTTGGTGGGGACTCTCCATGTTGGAGAGTTTGAACACCCACTCTCTAACTTAGAGACTTAGCTAGAGTTGGTGACATTGGAAAAGAGGACTTAGGATAAAAGGGAGCTCTTCTACAAATTTCTTTCCATAAGCTTGGATCTAGGTTGGTGGACATTTTTTATTTCAATTCTTGTTGTTCTATTTTGTGTTGTAAGAAAGAAGAATGTAGTGTGTTTTGTGTTGAGTAATGTAATTATGTTCTTGTAGTCAAGTTCTATGTTTTGTGAAATATGTGTATTGCTTCTTTTCTTGTTAATGTTTTTAATGGGAGTCTCAAGGCTCACTCACCCTTGGGAGGGAAGAGCAGCCTTGGGGGTGGAGGATTTTGATAGCCCTTGGTGTAGAGTCTCTCCTCAAGGAGGAGAGGGAAAAATCATGGAGTATGGGCTCCATGAAGCTATCCTTGGTTGTTGCTTTTCTTTGGGGACATAAGGACATTTTGATGGATTTATGGGTTTGATATTGAGATGTAATTTATGTTATTTGTAAGCCATGAGAGGGCTTGGTTATAGATTATTTTGGGATTGGCCTTCTCCCTTGGGTATTTGGTCCACTTCACCCCATTTTAGGGTTCTTGTGTGACCCTTTGTGATAGCCTTTGGTTTGGAGTAAAATATGAGTTTTCTATGTATCCTTGTATTTTTATTTGTTAGTTTGTTTGTTACTCACCTTTGTTTGGTTACCCAAGCTTTGGGGTGGCCTCATAAGAGGCCTAGGTTGGGTAGTGAGCAGCCCATGGTCTCTTGTGTTTTATTTATTTTATTTTGTAGATTTGTAAAGCTTGAAGCTACCTAGAAGTTGTAGTGTTGAACTTGGAATAAAAAGATCCATTTATTTATGCATATCACTATATGTTCATGTAATGGCCATGAGGCAATATTAGAAATGTGATTAGAGAAAAAAAAATTTAAAGAGCCATGTGGCTGAAAACTAGGTATTCTTGTGACATTTGGAAAGTTCATTTTGTTGAAAACTTTCAGATTTTTAGTATTTATGCTCTTGATTTAAATAAAGATACTTTCTTATGTATAGAGCTATGTAAAATGAATCTTGTTATACTCTTTGAGAATATAAAGCATATCTATGATTTGAAAACACTTCATTTAAATTCTTTATGGCATATACATTAAGTTTCTGCAAACCTGGAAGTTAAAGAAAAGAGAAAATTATCTTAGAGATTAGACCTAGTTTATTAGTATGTTATAAGTGACAATAGAAAAAAAAAACAACAGTTGTTTACATTTAAGACAAAAATTGTATTCTTTTACTTTGGTGCTATATATAAGAAAATATGTATACCTAATTTCTTTTCTAGAATGATAGTTTAATATCTGCGTAAGGGAAAATAAAAAATAACGAATCCTGTTAATCTTATAATTTACATTCTGTTATGTTTACTCAGCTGAATATGTGCATGCATATATATATATATATATATATATATAGAAAGAAATATAGAAAAATTTAAAACCTAAAATTTCTTATTAAGTTCTGAGTTTTTTTTTATGCAGCATATATACTTATATACATATATATATAATATATATTTAATAATAAAAAAAAAGAAAAAATAAGGGCGCGATATTTTTACCCCCCGACTTGGGAAGGACTCGGCCGCAACCTGTGGCCGAAGCCACTGGGAAGCGGTTCTGCCATGACCCGTGGGCAAAGCCACAGGGAAGTGGCTCAGCCCCAACCCATGGCCGAAGCCACTAGGAAGCGGCTCTGCCGTGACCCATGGAAAAAGCTACAGGGAAGTAGCTTGGTCACGACCTGTGGCCGAGGCCACTGGGGAGCGGCTCCGCTGTGAACCTAGGCCGAAGCCACCAGGTGGGAGCGAGTCTCCTGCCCTGAATAAAAAAATGCAACTCCCCCCACGCAAAAAAATATGATGTATATATATTTTTTGTAAATAAATATATATACAGTACTTGTATATGTATTTATTTATAGAGTATATATACACTATGAATACCTCTAGCCATGGACTCCATACCTACAACATATTACAAACAAAAAAAAGAATCTAAATCAACTCTTACGGTTTCTAGGAAGAAATTGGGAGAGATAGAGAAGGCAAGAAAGATGAGAATAATGGTTTTTAGTCTTCTCTCTTTTGCCCCTAACCCTAATATCAAATTAGGGTTACAGATTCAAGGGGAGTTGACTTTCCCTTGTGTAGGAAATGTTTTTTTTCTTTTTATGGGAATGTTTTTAAATAATTTCCTTGGGGAAAGGTTCTTATAACCCTATCATCATATTTATATTTTGATTCCTCATCCCTATTCAGCTTCATTAAAATTAAACCTTGGGTGATTTTGTTTTATAAAAAGGATTCTTATTGACCTGTTATTTGAATTTTTTTTTCTTGTCTTATATAACTATGATAACCTTGTCAAATTTATTAGAGATTTAGATAAGAAATTAAAATGAGTCATCCTATAGAATTAGATGGAAATAAAATATGGAAGTTCTACCTAGCATTGACTAATAAATTGTAAGTAATCTACTTTATTAAATAGCAATTTCATTAAGGTTCATTTATTAACATTTAAAAGCGATAGATGGACAATTGGTCTTATTATCGTATTTGCAAGCCATCATTTTGAAATTAAAATTAAAATGGGTATTCACTAGCGAATAACAAGATAACTAATATTCTAAAACATGGTAGTAATTGGATAGTATTTATCGAAGAGAAAGTTTAATTAAGTTTCAAAATTTAGTATTAGAGAGATGGATTAGTAATTTAGGGGTTACGTAATTAAATGTCCAATTCAGAATATTTTAAATATAAATAGATAATTGTTGATATAAGCACCCAACTCGTTAATGTTATTTTTATGTGGCCAATATATGTGGCCAGTATAATGGTCATTGTAAAAATAATATTACGTTTCAACTATTTAAGATAATTCCCTTAGTGAGATGTAGGAAGATTAATGTAATTAGTAACTTGTTAAAGTATTTAATTAATTCCTTTTAAGCAATCGTAGGGAGAGTTTTCTCTCACATCATCAAACTCTATTAAGACTTTAGTTAACCTTAACTGGTACCCTCGAGCAACTTAACTAAGTAGATTGGCATTGAGTTGAAGGATGTTGACATGAGGTCATGATTCCCCTTAATCCTTCACATGATTCTTGTTAACGCCACCCTATTTCTCTAACTTATTAATCATTGTCTTAGCTTAGCAAGCTTGGTAAACATCTTAACTATATTCTTAAGTCTTTAATTAACCTTTCAAAAAAAAAAGTTATTGCATTTTTGGGCATAAAATTTTGGGTATGACAGATGGGTTCACATATCCTACTAGTTTAGTTGTTGTTGTGGGAACATGGCTGGGAACATACATAATTAGAAAGAATGGAATTCCTGCATTTAAAGACTATGAGAAGCACAAAACTATTCTCATGTATTCACACCCTATTGTAGCAACAAATGTCAATTTGTCAAAGAATCAAGGAAGACCAAAGACAAAATAACTTTGAAATATTAGTACTGTTGATCATGAAGCACTATTGGAGACCCTAAAGCAAAGATATGACCCTTTAGGAACACTTGACTAGGTAATAAGTTAACTCAGTGCAAAGTTTTCTATGTTCGTTAAGCTTAAATTCAATACATTAATTTCACCTTTCTTAGATTCAATTTTGAGTCAATAAACTTGGTTTTGTATGTGGATTGTAGCTTGTGTAGGAGCACCTATGAAGACACCTAGGGTCACCATGGATCCAATCAGAGATAGAAGGACAAAATAATCCTTAATGGTTAATTGAGATCTTTTGAAGCCTATAATGGCAATTTGTAACAATCAATTTGATTTAAAAGTTAAATGTCCTAGAAGTCTTGATAAGGTCTTAGGACCAAAATCATGTATAGGTGGCCAATAGTGCCAACAAGGGACCTAAGTATAGATTTTCACAGAAATAGGAAATGAAAACTCATATTTTTTTATTATTTACTTATGTCATTTGCATTGTTTGAATTCTTACAAGTTTGATTGTTATTTCTAATGCTTTAAGGATATTATTTTCATAATTTCAAACAATCTTCTATGCTCTGAAAGGTCATTTGAATCAGATTTCATCAATAGGTGTTGACTGGTCTTTTAGAGTCACACATTATGTACTTGTGACCTGTCAAGACAAGTTGTTTGGATTTTTTTGGGACCCTAGAAAGTCTTGTGGTTAGCCTTGTGTCATTTCAAAGTCATTTGACCTCTTGGAGCAAGTGGAATCCCTTGGGTACATGGTGAGACCTTAGGATTTTCTTACAAAGGTGTGGAGTCTTTTTGTCCAATTTGTGGAGTTCTCCAAGCCTCTGCATCATAAGTGTAGATGGATACATACATGATAGATGTAAATGATTCACTATGCAGTGAGGGTCAGTTGAAATTAGCTTCTTAGTGTATCTTTCAAACCGTCCATCATGACATCAAAGCATCTTCTCCATCAACTCTGGTTGACTGGGTAAACACTAGTGACAACCCTATTTCTCCCATGAAATCACTAGAATACTCGCAACCATGCTCGACCCAAGTGTCCCCAAGGTGCACTAATCATGATTGGGAAGCAATCTTCCAAGGCTTGTATCTCGTACCTCGTGAGAGGTATCAACAAACCATCAGGGGTTACAGGTTCATGTTGCTAAGGTCTACAATAATCTCTTAGTTTTGTGTGATTCGACTTTGTTTTCATTTGGAAAGACAATCTCAGTCGATGCCAAAACTTGCAGTGAAGGTCAGTTGAAAGTAGCTCCATAGTGTATCTTTCAAACCGTCCATCCTAGCATCAAAGAATCTACTCTATCAGCTCCAGTTGGCTAGATAAATACCAATGAAAACCCTATTCCACCCATGAAGTCACTGTAATAGTCGCGACCACACTCTACCCAAGTGTCCCTAAGGTGCACTAAGCACAATTGGGAAGCAACATTCCAAGGCTAATATCTTGGACCTCGTGAGAGGTATTGATAAAATTTTAGGAGCTATGGGATTGTGTTGCTGAGGTATACAACAACCTCTCTTGGTTTTGGGTGATTTGACTTTGTTTTCATTTGGAAAGACAATCTGAGTCGATGCCAAAACTTGCAGTGAGGGTCAATTGAAAGTAGCTCCGTAGTGTATCTTTCAAACCGTCTGTCTTGACATCGAACCATCTACTCAATCGGCTCTATTTTTCCAGGTAAATGCTAGTGACAACCCCATTCCACCCATAAATTTATTGGAACGCTCATGACCATGCTCGACCCAAGTGTCCCCAAGGTGCACTAAGCACGATTAGGAAACGATCTTCCAAGGCTTGTATCTTGAACCTCATGAGAGGTATCAAAAAACCATTAGGGGCTACAAGATCATGTTGCCAAGGTCTACAACAAACTCTCTCAGTTTTGGGCTATTTGAATTCATTTACATTTGGCAGGGCAATCTCAGTTGATGCCAAAACTTACAGTGAGGGTTAGTTGAAAGTAGCTCCATAGTGTATCTTTCAAACCATTCATCCTGGCATTGAACCATTAGCTCCATCATCTTTGGTTGGTTGGGTAAATTCTAGTGACAACCCCATTCCACCCATGGAGTTAGTGAAGTGCTCGCGACCGCGCTCGACCCAAGTGTCTCCAAGGTGCACTAAGCATGATTGGGAAGTGATATTCCAAGGCTCGTATCTTGGACCTCTTGAGAGATATTGAAAAAATATCAAGGGATATATGATCATGTTTTCAAGGTCTAGAACAACCTCTCTCTATTTTGGGTGATTCAACTTCGTTTGCATTTGGAAAGGAAATCTCATTCGATGTCAAAATTTGCAGTGAGGGTCAATTGAAAGTAGATCCATAGTGTATCTTTCAAACCGTCCATCCTGGTATCAAAGTGTCTACTCCACTAGCTTTGGTTGGCCAGGTAAATGATAGTGACAACCCCATTCCACCCACAGAGTCACTGGAATGCTCGTAAAGACGCTCGACATAAGTGTCTCCAAGGTGCACTAAGCACGATTGGGCAACGATCTTCCAAGGTTCATATCTCAGACCTCGTGAGAGGTATCAACAATCTATTAGGGGCTACAGGATCATGTTTTTGAGGTCTATAACAAATTCTCTTATTTTTGGGTGATTTGATTTCATTTGCATTTGGCAAGGCAATCTCAGTTGATGCCAAAACTTGCAGTGAGGGTTAGTTGAAAGTAGCTCTATAGTGTATCTTTCAAACCGTCTATCCTGACATCAAACCATATGCTCCATCAGCTCTGTTTGGCTAGGTAAACACTAGTGAGAACCCCTTTCCACCCACAAAGTCATTGGAACACTCGCGACCATGCTTGACCCAAGTGTCCCCAAGGTGCACTAAGAACAATTGGGAAGTGATATTTTGAGGCTCATATCTCAGACCTCATGAGAGGTATTGACAAAAATTTAGGGGGTACAGGATTGTGTTTCCAAGGTTTACAACAACCTCTCTCAATTTTGGGTGATTCAACTTCATTTACATGGCAAGGCAATCTCAGTCAATGTCAAAACTTGTAGTGAGGGTCAGTTGAAAGTAGCTTCGTAGTGTATCTTTCAAACTGTCAGTCTTGGCATCAAACCATCTATTTCATCAGCTCTGGTTGTCCTGGTAAACACTAGTGACAACCCCATTTCACCCATAAAGTCACTAGAATGCTCACGAACACGCTCAACCCAAGTGTCCCGAAGGTGCACTAAGCACGATTATGAAGCGATCTTCCAAGGATAGTATCTAGGACCTTGTGAGAGGTATCAACAAACCGTTAGGGGCTACGAGATCATGTTGCCAAGGTATACAAAAAATTATCTCATTTTTGGGTGATTCAACTATGTTTGAATTTGGCAAGGCAATCTCAGTTGATGCCAAAACTTGCAGTGAGGGTCAGTTGAAAGTAGCTTTGTAGTATATCTTTCAACCCGTCTATCTTGGCATCAAAGTGTCTACTCCATCATCTCTAATTGGTCGGGTAAACATCAGTGAAAACCCTGTTATGCTCACGAAGTCACTGGAACGCTTGCGACCATGCTCAACCCAAGTGTCTCCAAGGTATGTGACTGAGGACAACACATTTTGAGCATGATGTTACAAAACAATGTGGGTTAAGTTTGACATATGTTTTATAACTTGATAAAGGGTATCTAAAGCACTTATTAGCTTTGGAATTCTTTTGGAAAGTTTTGGAGAAAACAACCAAAAATATTCGCTGGTGAACTTTTTTGGAGAAAATAACCAAAAATAGTCTAGTAGTTGATGTACTATTGAAGGAAGAATTTGGGTATTGTTACAAAACAAAGGAGAACTTGAGTGATCTCAGCAATTTATTACATCCATTATAACAAATTCAAACAAATTGACATATAACTTCAACAAGATATAATTTAAATCATAATGATAATCAAATATAACTTCAAAATATAACTTCAAGATATAACAATCATAATCATAGTCAAGATATA
>MU223056.1:214329-226105 GCA_018584345.1 Thuja plicata | reverse complement strand
TAGGGATATTTCAGCAAAGTTCAGGATAGTGAATGAATTTGATGGATTAATTTGGTTAAGTGTGCTAAGGTAGATATATAAGGTATATCTATGTTTGTGTCAGATCTTGTAATTGCTTTCAGTTGTTATCCTTAATCATGATGTTTTAAAACCAGTTATATATGACTCCATGCCCTAGGATTGAGCACTGGTCTATTTTTGTTCAGTGAGATGACTATCATCATTTAAATCAAAATCTTTAGTTTCAGTTTGGTCTGTTTCAGTAAAAGTTACAGTGAACATTTCCTGTAATTCCACCAAAAGCAAGGTTGAATAATTTAGTGATTTCATTATTCAAAGTTGTTAAGGGTATTCCCGCCCGATTTTGTGGAGCTCAAAGTGCAGAAGGTTTCAAAACCTTGTTTTTGTTATTCTACTCTATGCTGAGTCAGTGTCAGGGATAAATAGAGTGAACCCTCAGAGGGTATTTTCATATCAGGAAGAAAAGGGAACAACAGGACCCATGAAGCTTCACTACTACAGTAATAAAGTAGCCTGTTAAGGCTTACAAATATTGATCACTTGTGGTGATCTTTCCATGTTAGGAGTAACAATAATATTTGTTAGATCTACCTTGTGAGAGGATTTTGTAACACAATATATGTGTGCACTCTGTTAGGATATTTAAGAAAAGATGGTTAAGTCTACTCTATTAAGAGATTTTGAGTCTATTATAATTTTTAGAGAGTAACAAGAAATTGTGATCTGAATAATACAATCTCAATATTTCTAATATCAAATCCTTTAAGTGCAATAAGTTTATCATCTTGTTGTGATTGATAATACATTTTGAGCTACATGGTAGCCTTGTGTCTAATCTGAACAAACTAAATGCTTTAATGAAATCCTTGTGCTAAAAATCTTGTCTGATCTTTAGATATCCTTAGTGTAGAGGCTACTTGATCATACTTTGATCATTACTTCTACCAAAAATAACATCTTGACCTTACATATATCAAACTATTTGACCTGATTAGGGTTTTACAATATCTTAGAAAACCTAAGATCAATGGTTTACAAAATTTACCTTGATCATCTATAGATATGAAACATAACTAATAAATGAATACATTCACAATTAATTTCCTCCCCGGTCTTGGTAATTAGTTATCCATCTCAGAAAAAAATTGTTACCTAGGACGATGTTCCCTTAAAAAAAATTATGTAACTATTGGTTCACTCGATGAATACTATCTCTCAGTTCTCGGTGTATACTGCTCGGTAATTGTTTTTCTTGGTGATCACTATACTCAGTTAACTCTACGCTCAGTGATCATTATTGACTAGACTGTCATTGACTAGGTTACTGACTGGGAAATTTGAATACTACTGAAAACCTTCAAACTAATATGGAGTAACATTCTCCCCTTTTGGCATTAGTATCAAAAACTTATATGTATACATAGTAACTCATACTTAGTGACTCCCCCTTTGTACATGCTCTCAGTATATATATATATATATATATATATATATATATGTTTCTCCCTTTTTTGAAATTAATGACAAAAAGAAATAACTTACAACTTGTCAAAAATGTTGGGATGCGTCTTTTGGAGATTTTCCATAAGTTTCTCCCATTCCTCCTTTAAATTCTCAAGGGTCAACTGCTCCAAGTTCAATTGAACATGCATATCTTATATGTTCTCGGTGACTGATATCGTAAGGGTGGCAATCAAAGATTTTGCCTCTATCACATGCTTATATTGCATCAATGTTAAATGTGGTAGTAACATAGCCTGAAGCTCAGTTACTTGTTCTCTTATCCTATTCTCTTCTTTTTTCAACTTGAGTCTCAACCACTAGGTGTGGATAACCTTAGAATAATGCACTTGAAATTCATGTTGCTCAGTTGTGAGATGATTGGCACTATCCTTTAGATCATTATCTAATTCTGTCATCTTTTCACTAAGCTTGGTAGTGAAGTGATCTAATGTGCACATGTTCAACAAAATTATAATTACTTGAGTAATAAGAGTTTCTAGTGCTATTACAATTTTTGAAAGTTTTACCTTGTTTACTGCCACTATTTGGTTGATCTTTTAAGTAAGCTTGTACTAAATCTTCTATTCTACTCTTTCTTCTATCAGTCACTCAAAATCTTTGTTAGGACCATTGATTATCTCAATGAGTAGTGTGAGTTCATCCATGATTGGAGCTGATTCATAAATATTTGTATTAGGAACAAATTGCATCAATATCTCCTTAGCTACTTCTAACACATGAGTTTCTATGTTCTAACCTCATCTGTTCTTGGGCTACTTTTCTGGTGCAAAGTTCTCCATATTTCCTAAGAGATTCATGATCAAGTTTCCTTGGGTCACATTCAGGGATGTCAATTATCTCATCAAGTGTGACTAGACCCTTGATCCTCCTCCTTCTTCTTCTTATTCATGTAGAATGGAGGTAGGAGATTGTGTTAATAAGAGTTGAACCTTGTGCTCAGTATTTTTTTTTTGTGGCTCGATGGGTGTGATGACTTGTTTGGGCAGCTCAGTTATTGACCTAGCGTTAGTGGTAGAAGTGTCTACCATTGAATCTGTTTGACCTTCATCCTTATCTGCCACATCAGTCATGTCTTTTGGTTCATCACTCTATTGTGTATAGCCACTGTGATTGGTCTCTTTACCATCTTCACCCTTGTCTTCTTGTGTATCTGTGACTTGCTTGGGTGTAACCTTTGGTTCTTCATTTTCAATATCAATGGATTTAACCGATATAGGAAAATTACCTGGTACCATAGCTCGGGCTACCTTGGTTGTTTCTTTGTATTCAAGGTTCTTGGTACCTCCAGTGATAACTTCATCTTCCTTCACATCATCATCATGATCTCCTTTGGTTATATCAATTATAGATATGTCTACATGTCCAAGATTAGTTAATAGCTCAGGAATTCCATCCAAGACATTGTTAACGGTTTCATATTGAACATTTGTTGGCTTGGTACTTAGTTGATTTCCCTCGGTATTGACTATGGATGTAATATCATATTTTTTCTTAGGTGGAGATTATTCCACATCAAATTTCTCTCTTCATCAACTTCCTTCAACTTCCCTTGAAGGATATTAAATGCTTTGGATTTCATTGGGAATTTCTTTACACAAGTTTTCATTGTTTCATCAATCTTAGCAATAGTGTATTTAGCCTTAAGTATAGTGAGTGATGCCTCTCTCATTCATTTCTATTTTGTCAATACATATGTCCATCTTGCTAATACTTTATCATAAAGTTCTTGAGGTATGTATGTAGCAAATTCTACAGGAACTCTTCTATAAGTGACCATTTTAACCACCTAGATTTGGTCTGGTCTGACGATAGAACCTATTTTCCATAAGTGTGATCATACCCCCAATTATGTCCAAATGACCCTATTACTACTTGGCATAATTCTTTCGAATCAGATTTAATCTCCTAAGTGATCTAATCACTAATTTATATTAATCACTTTAGCCAATCAAATCAATTCAATTCAATTCAATAAATTCAAATCATACCTGGCTAAGGTAATTAGTTTAAAAAGGAATTAATGAGATCCTAATTATACCTCATCACTTGCTAAATCAATCCCCTAGCCTAAGTTGATTCAATTTGGCTATAGTCCTAATTAATTACTACTAAGTAATCAAAAGCTTATGTGATTAATTAAAATCTCTATTATTGAGTGAATATGTTATTACAACAATTCATTTCATTAATATTCCATCAAACCTAACCAATCTCAACTACCCAACCATGAGTTCAAACTCATCCCAACCCCTTCTCACATGCTAAATCTTCTTAATTAGCTATTTAACCCTAATTAGCTAATCCCTCCTCCACTCATTCTCTCTCCAATCTTCTCTATCTTCTTGATCACATGCCTTAACCCCGTAAACCTAATCCTAAGCTACCCTTATTGTTGTCACATTCAATTAAGGAATGATTAACAACTCCACCCACTTGAGAAAGTCAAGGAATCTCAAGGTTCCTTTCCTCAAGTCCACATTGTCAGGCTTGACTCTAAACCCTTACCCATGCTTCTTAAACCCTCACCCATACCTCATTAATTCTTTCATAAATGAAGCATTAATGGCTCTTACATATTCCTTCCACCCATACCTCATTAATGAGTCTTACACCCTCATTAATGGAAGCCCTTATAGAGTCTTCTCCCCTTCCTCCATTTCTCCTATAAATAGGATGGATTTTGAGCTCAAATGGCCCTTGATTTTATGAAATATATTGTTGTAATGCTCCAAATTTTGAAGAGTTAATAGCATCCTTATGCTTCCCATATTTGGAGAATTGAAGAAGCAATCTCATATTGCTCATATCTAGGACTTTCATAGTGCTTTCTAGCTTAATTCTTAGTTATATTGGTGTAATCTTCATTTCTAGAGCTAGATTGCATGTTTTTGAATCATTTAGATTACTTTTCATTTGAACCTTCTGTTCTTAGGTTGTATTTATCACTATAATATGCATAATCTGAGGGCTATTATGGCATCTTTCATACTCCTCCTAGATAGGAAGCAATAGATTGATTTTAGTGATTGCTACATTTGCTAACCCCTTGTTTTCGCTAATGCAATGATTTATTGAAGTGTTGTGTCTCCTAACAGGTACAAAAATCACACACACATCTTTGGTGCCCACCGTGGCGCAAGATTGCTCAAAATTTCACTAAATTTTTCTCTCTACCTTTGATATTTTCAAAAATTGTAGGTATTTTATCATTTCTGGGAGCAACTTATCATTTTTGGTCAGTCTTTTATCATTTTTGGGAGCAACTTATCATTTCCAGTAAATCTGTTATCATTTTCAGGAGCAACTTATCATTTCCAGGAGTTTTAATATCATCTGTCATTGCACTTCTGGAAGGTAAAATTTGGCCTTAAAATCATTTCTGGTAGCTGTTTTCACATTTTTGGTACATTTTATCATTTTGCGTAAAAGGAATATCGTCCTGGGTACATTTTATTATTTGGGGTAAATCTTTTATCATTTTCAGGGTTTATCGTTTTGGGTTTCTGAAATATCATTTGTCATCTATGGGGCAGAAATACATGGTTCGAACATTTGGAAATTTAATTTCTAGCTTTCTAACGTGGTCATTTTTGTGATTGTGATCCTATTTTTAGCCTAACTTATGTTTGTAGATTGATGTCAGATCTAAGAGAGCAAAAAGAAGATACTAACTTGTGGGTTTACATATTGTTGATCCTTTATCTTGACTTCTATTCTTTTCTTACGCTTTCGAAACTAAAAAACATTTTCCAATCTTATACTAAATTGACCAGAGGAATATGCTCTTTTCCTTTTTAAGGAAAATCAGAAACTCACAAGTCAATTTATGATTTGAAAATAATTTGGAGTAATTGAACAAAGCAAACCTCATTGTCTATTTTTTGGATAAGTAAATGAACAACACAAATAATTAAATCTTGTGGTTCAAAGAACAAGTTCAATTGTTTAATTCAATTTGGATTAGAAATTGAACAAGCAACTCATCTAAAACTGTGGTCAATTGAACAAGGCAAATTTACCTTCAAGCATCTTATTTTTTTTTCTTAAATAGGAACAACTTAAATCGAGCTCAACATAGCTTGAAGGGATGAACATTGATTTGCATGTTTTGGGAGAAAATGGCATGGATTAGGAGAGTATGCTCTTCTTCTTATGAAGAATTAGAAATCTAGACATCCTAAGCTCGCCAATCCTTTGTACGTTTATTTAATAGTAGAGGGCCTACCGGTTGAGGAAAAAATCTCTCGAGAATGACCCAAGTGAGGACAGGTTTTACGCCAACCCTTCCAACTCACTATAAATAATTGCTTCCTCATAGGCCAAAGCCTCAGAAGACAGAGCTGGTTTTGTTCATGGAATTTCAACATCATTCCTTGAACATGCTTGGGTATGTGTAGAGCAGAGCCGCTTGAATCTTACTTGCGAGACTACACATATTCAGGTACTCATAGGGCTATACACCTCAATTTTGCCTTGTGCAATTCTATGGGGGATGCTTTTGAATAGATTGCCCAATAATAGACAACATTTCAACTGAAATAATTCTTGATTCATCCCCGAAAGGGTGATAAACTTTGTGCAAGGAAAAAAGTAATTTCCCCAACACACTCATCATATCATTCCCTCACTTGCATTTGGAATCAGATAATACAACATCATGACTGGAGCCATTGCATGCTTGGTGATGGTTGTATTCTGATTAGCATTTGAGTGTGTACCTAAGTCAACAAGTAAGGATTTCCATCCTCCACCTAGAAAATAGGGATAAAACGTGTGTCTATTTCACCCTCCTAACAATGCAACAATGCTTGATGTGACTGAAAATCATTAAAATGATAACACCTTCAAACAAGCAACAAAATTCAAACCTTGGTCTATGTATGCTTCACGCACTTCCAAAACAAAATTGACAAAATTTGACAGTGGGAAATTGCATAGTTCCCTCTCAGAGAAAGACAATTTATTTTGGATCCGCTTTCAGCTTTTTAAATTGTCCTTATTGCTTCTTTTGGTCTCACTATGGCTGTTTCAAAAACTTTTTGTTCAAACGTCTACCTTGCATGTCATTTCAAACTCTTACAATCTATCTCAATATGTGTGGTCTATCCGCTTCCTACAAACAACTTGATTCCCAGCTCACCATCAGGGCATTCTAACCCTCTGACATTGGAATCATTTACTTCCACCAAAACTCAAACAACACTTCCACCTAGACACACTCACTTGAACAATTTGAGACTCTACTTGACATTATTGGGAAACTTTGACAAAGTTGAGAAACAACTTCATGGTTAACACAAGACGCGACAAGTACATATATAAAGGATCAAAAGTGCCTCCTAAATCACCGCACTTTCAAGGAGAAACATCTCGTAGTTCCCTACTTGATCTAGACTTTCCACAAATGGATAACGACACTCACAGATGGAGTTAGGATTTTGAGGAATATAACAATGGAAAACACCAAAAGCCTAAAGATACTGATGAGGAAGAAGAACCCACGTTCGAGCATCCTTTATTTGAATCCAACAGTAAGGAAGACATCAATGAAGAGGAGCATAACAAACTCAAACAAAGCTGAAAATTCCAAAAGATGATGGAAAAGATAATTGGTGAGGATAAAGATAAATACTTCCTCCATCTAGCATCCACGGGTGTCAAATTACCTAAGGATTACGATGTGAAACAACTCAAAGAAAAGGAGGTACCAACTCCTATATCTATTCTTGCCAAATAGTTAACATTGATGCAAACATAGCTTACAAATCTCAAACAAGAGAAAGCTAAACCGAAATCACCATACTCTTTGGACTCCATTTGTCCATTCCCCTTTGATAAGAGTATTACTATGGTCCCATTTCCTCCTAATACGAAAAGACCGAAGTATGACAAGTACATAGGAGAAACTGACCCACACAATCATGTGAGAGAATTTTGTGCTTTGAGCATAGAATACATGCACGAACCTATATACCTCATGTGACTCTTTCCAAGAAGTCTAGGAGGTAATTCCATGGAGTGGTTCTCAAAACTAAATCTTAAGGTCAAAAATTTTGAGGAGCAAATTCAATGATTCATCCAACATTATTCCTATAACATACAACATGATGTGACCATGATGGATCTGTGTAATACTAAACAAAAGACTGGTGACTCATTTACACACTTCCTACAAAGATGGAGGAAGATATTTGCATGATATTCAAGGGCCATTCCCGAATCAAAGAAGATGGAAATATTTGTTAATAACCTAGTACCTGAATTGAACTACGCATTACACATGCAAGACTCATGAAGCTTTGACAGAATGATTAAGAATGCCATTTGTATCGAGGAAGTCATGGTCAAAAAGGGGGAGATCACTCTTCAAAATGAAAACAAAACCAACAACTCCAACTCCAAGCCTAAATGGTGGAAGCAAAACAAGAATGTTGTCAACGATGGAGTAGTTGATGCCTCTAACATTAACCCTAAAACTGAGGTGTTCAATCTAACTAATAGCATGTTGGAAAGAAAAGATGATAATGACAAGGGACGATCATGGATTTCCAAACCTCATGGAACATTCACTCCTTTGGAAGAACCTCTTGAGACCATTTTGAAGACTCTATTAGATAACAAGCTTCTCACGATTCCTGATTCAAAACCTTGGGAACCAACGGTCAAACCAAGATGGTGGGATGATAATTCCTATTGTGTCTTCCACAAAAACAAGGGACACAAGACCAACAATTGCCTTAAGCTCAAACATGTCATTCAAGACCTCATTGAAGGAGGAAAGATAAAAGTAAATTATCACACTACCAAAGAAGATCATACTACATTTAACAAACCCTTTCCTAACTACAAAAAAGGAGAAACATCTAAAGGGAAAGGTAACAAAGTCAACTACACCTATTCCAACAATGATAATGTCATCAATATGCTAGATGTTAAAATGGAATCAATCAATGTGGTCACCATCAAAGGTTTTTAATTCCACTCGAATGCAGTAACACGAAGCCAAGCACAGGTCACAATCAAAGGACCCAGTCCCTCTATGAAACCAACGTCAACATCAAAAGTTCCCATCATTAATATCCCTAAACCATCAGCAAAACATGTGGTTACTATTCCTGGAGAAAAGTGTGACTTGGTTGACCGATTGCAACGAGCCTCTGCCAAAATTTCCATCTTTGAGTTTCTCAAAATATCCATAGTACATAGGGAAATCCTAGAACAAGACCTACATGCTGCTAATGTCCCAAAGGATATTGATATAGACAAATTCCAAGTGATGGTCAATCACATCTCAGCACCACATTATCTCTCCTTTTCTGAAGAGGATGATAAATCATTGACCCATCCACATAATCAACCCCTCCATATTGAATTCCTCATTCATAAATCCCATGTTAGACATGTATTGATAGATGGAGGTGCAGGATTGAATATTTGTACCCTTGATCTAATCAATAGATTGGGTCTCTCAGAACAGGCAATTGATTCTTAGAGCAAGATAACCATCAAAGCTTATGATGAGGAAGAAAGATCCTCCAAAGGTCTTATTTTTCTACCTATCAGGGTTGGACCGATTGAAAGGAATGCAATATGTCAAGTTCTGGATCTACCCTTAGACTACAATATCATGTTGGGGAGACCATGGATTTATGAAATGCAAGTTGTGCCGTGTACTTACCACCAGTGCATAAAGTTCCCACATAATGGGGTGGAAGTAACTATTCCCATAGATGGTAACTACACTTGTAATAATATCAAAGAAGGTAGTATGATCCTACATAACAAAGAGGCTATGGATGTGATCTCTCCTAAAACTACCAAGGACATGGTTATGAAGATTTTTGGCAAAACCCTAAAACTTGAAGAGACAGGTATGGGAGAGTACAAGCTGGACATGACTCTGTCACTGACAGAACTTCCAGTGTCACCAATATCCTATGGAAAACATTCCTTGACATTCACATGTACTGCATTCAAGGAGACAAAAATACACAAAGCAACTAGCATGGTAAAGGCATCCACATATTCTTTAGATAACACAGAAGAACAAGCAGTCTTAGACTGGCTTTACAAAGGAGAACCAGTGGAAGTTGAGGTCAAACATGTAGAGATATCCCTAGAACAGTATGGAAAGGGATATGATTTCATCAAAAAGATTGGATACAAAGGAAAGGGACCTCTAAATGACATAGGATGAGGGCTTATTGAGCCTATACCCATGGAGTTATAAAATACCAGAGACAAAACATGATTGGGTTTTAATACTAAAACTGATAAACCTGCTTAAAAATAAAGTCCAACCTCAGATAAAGGGAGTGATGAAACATATGAACTAGAGGAGTGGTCCTATGAGAGATTATTACATATTGGCACACAGGATCCCAACTACCAAGGAGAACACTATGTACCTAGCTTTGAAGTACCACAAGATCTTCACACCCCTTTGTTAGCACAACCTCCCATTCAAGAGGTAGGAGACACAACAACAACTAATCCAGAGATATCATTGATAGCAACAGTTACTCAAGACACACCCCGACGACAGGATTTACATCCTAACTAGGGGCAATTGGTCATAGTTTTAGATGTCCTTGATCTACCACACTTTGATCCGCAGGCAACTAACTGGGTACATTAGATAACTATTACTGAATATTTAAATAGATCTAATGATGACATTACTGACTCTCATGATTATGAATGGGATAAGCTATCTTTTGCCTTGGAGGATATTGGGATAGATACAATTCACATGTTTACAGCTCCCTCAGCACCATGGGAACATTCTAACACTACTCCCAATAATTATGATAACCCTGAAGTAGAGGAGGAGGTCATTCCCCCAATCATTGATAAAGAAACTGGTAATTACATAAGTCTAGAATAATTTCAGAGGCTACAAGAAAGAAGCCTCCTTTTACGGAGAGATGATGATGAGAGTTCTACTGACGAGTCACTATAGTTTGGTCCACATATAACTAACAATGACCCTTTTAACAATGATCTAACTCTTATTGATTTAAACATCAAAGAAATTAACCAAGAAGAACATGTCATGTCAGTTAATGGTCATGACGCTAACGCGATGTTGTCCTTCCTAGAATCTGAATCCCTATCATTGATACTTCCAGACCTAATTTATTGGACTAAAACAAATCCTACACCTATCCTCAACTTTCCCAATGACTATACCCTAGGTTTCTATCTCAATGCTTGTGAACCTTACCCTTCTTCCACCAATGCAAGGAGAAAGAATATGTCACAAGAGGATATCAAGTTTCTCAGTCAAAAATTGAAAAAGAAAAAGAAAAAAGGGACTGATGGTGAAAACCTCTCAGAGGTGCCAAAATATGGGATTCTTGATATCCTTCCCGAGCACTTTTAGAAAAGGTCTTCGGTACCGATAGAACCAATAGAACCATTAAACTTGGGCACAACTGAGAATCCTCAAATAGTACACCTCATACAATATTTATCAGAAGAGGAAAAGGTACTGTATGCCTCTCTTCTTGTTGATCTGTGGATTCCCAAGCTTTCCAAAGGCAAGGGTCAGTAGCAAAGTTTCACAATTGATATAACCAAATACACAATGACTACTAAAATGAATAACAATGGAACGTAATCAATAAAATGTACAAACAAGAGAAAGGAAAAAAAAAAATTCAAACCCCATGATGCTTGAAGCTTCTGTTGTTTCTCTCCACTCCTTCTGAAACGTTGTTCTTGATGCTCAGTATTGGGGGGGCAGCATCTATGACTTGAGAAGTGTCAAGAATTTGCTAATTGAAATGGGTGTGTGATCGCAAGATGACTTGAATGCTAGAACCAAACTGACAGAGTAATGGTGCACAAGAGCTTGAAATCCTGGATCCTTCAAATGGTTATGAAGGGTTTATTATATAGGATTTTGTGATGATATGAATGGTTAAGACCAATCCCAGAGATAGGGAGATGAACAGTTGAGATCAAAAGGAACTGGAGAGGTCCTCAGTAAACTCCACCTCTTCATTTGGTAAAGAGGAGATAGAGTTTGGTTGACTGAAGAGATAATTATGAGTTACCTTTTGAACTAAAGAGGTGGGTGAAGTTACCCATGTGGACTACAGAGATGGGTGGAGTAACCCATGTGATCTGATTGGAGTTATCTCTTTGAAGATAAATGAATATTTAATTCATTTATTTAATAATTGTTTTCAACATGTGAGATAATTGAATTCTTTTTTATTAAGAA
>MU223056.1:200994-211803 GCA_018584345.1 Thuja plicata | reverse complement strand
AGATGGAGGACGGAGGAGAGGAGATGATGGAGGTGATGATCCTGGTCTCGGGGGTGCTGGTGGTGGGGTTAGGGCTAGCGGTGGTAGGAGTGGGGGACAGACTAGTGCTCCTAGAGTTGGGTTGGGTGCTATTCTGGAGGATGAGGATGCCATAGAGGAGGAGGCACCTCAGTTGATTTGGAGAGTGCGTAGGTGGACAACTGCAGTTTTGGCTCCTAGAGAGGAGGATAGAGTGATTATTGAGGAGGTTGATATTGAGATAGCTGATATAGATGTGGAGGCTCTAGATGAGCAGAGTGTAGAGACAGGTTCCTCTAGTGATAGTGGTAACATTGGGAGCAGCACAGGGGAGAGCTTAGAGATTGTAGATGATTCTTTGGTTCTTAGGCGGAGAGGAGATGATGGATTGGGAGAAAAGGCAGAGGAGGGAGACATGGCCATTGCTATGGGTGGTATGGATGATGATATGTTGGAGGTGGAGCACCTCACTCAGCAGGTTCAGGATCTTCAAGCCTGACTTTCCCTATCTAATGCACGTGCTACTGCTCTAGAGGCTTGGGTTACAGCAGCTAAGTCTCAAGAGCAACAGACTCGTTCTGAGGTTTGTTCTTTCATTAATAGTGTATAGGATGTTTCACATAGAGATATTCTAGACATGTATTATAGATCTGGGTGAGACACTCAAAGAGAGATTGATTACTGGAGATGCCATTGTGAGGGTGCAGTTCCTGCAGCACAGAGGGTGCCTAGTTACACAGTGTCGCAGAGATCTAGCAAGGCCCAGCATTCTTAGAGTAGTGGTTTTAGAGCTCCTAGGTCCTCTCATAGGAAAGATTTTGACATGCCACCTCCTCATCCACCTCCTGGCGAGGGTGGGGGTAGCTCCTGTTGACATATGTACCATGTACCATTTTTGTAGTGATTTCCATTGTATATACTCTGAGGAGTACCATTTTTGTATCCCGACACACTGATATTTATTGATATACATGTTGATTACCTTCTTTGATCAGACTTGTGACCCTTCATTGTACTCAGATATTTTGATATATATGAGATGCAGCTATTATTTTTGATATGATGTGTAATGGTTTACTTTTTATATGTATGATTCTACATGATTTTGGTGGTTTTAGATGATGAGATGAATATGCAATATGTTTCTATTATGCAAACTCGTACATGGATGATTTAATTTTCCTATGATACTAACATGTCATGCAGGATGGTGTAAATGAAGTGCATGTTTATATGAGATGCTTTATGGATGCATGTGATTTTATGACTTATCATGTATGCAACTATTATGTTTTTATCATTTTCTGATGTACTTAATGGAATGGATGTAATCTACTATGCACAAAATATCTGAGTAATGCATATGTTAGTTAGAAAGAAGTTAGTTTTGACAGATGAGCTATGAATTTGATCTAATAGAATGTAATGATAGAAAGGACATTTTTGAATAGATATGATCTGATAGAAAGGATGAATGTCCCAAGTCGCTGCCCCTGTTTCCAATATTTGTCATCATTGCATCTTTTTTTTTTTTTTTTTTGATATTCTAAAGAGCGTCGAATGATCCAGATCACATACCACCTAGATACTGCCACAACCTGTTGATAGCAGAAGGAGTAGAGAGATTGAATAGATAGAGACCCATAGTGCACCTAGATATTGACTATCTGGGTTCAAATACATTCCCTATTTGAAAAGAGAGGCAAAAACACACAGATATTGACCATCTGGATACCACTTGTCCTCTAAAAATTAATCTAAAACAAAGAAACTAAGATAGAACTCCTATGCCCCCAGAGTCTATCTGGATAACATTGTGAGCTCTTGATTTCTGAAAGGGAAAGCCAAGCAAACAAGATAGAACTCCTATGCCCCTAGAGTCCATCTAGATAGCATTATGAGCTCTTGTTTGCTACATAAAGGGAAAGACCATAAAAACCAAGATAGAACTCCAAAGCACTCAGAGTCCATCTGAATAGTGTTGTGAGCTCTTGATTCTATAAAACCAAACAAGCAAAATAAAAGGGAAGGAATGTTCAATTCTTTTCTAGGGTTAAGCTCAGATCATGGAATTACGTGGCTGCCAGATAAGTGATAGTGCCTACCGCATTTATCCTAAATCATCATGGCCCTGAAATTGAAGTGAACATTCAAAAGACAATAATCAAATAAAATAAGTCACGATCTATCATAGCTACTCTCCTCACATGGTGGATCCTGGAGTAGCGTAAGAACATAACCATGAAATATGGACTGACATCTGACTGACTTGACTAACCTAGTCAACATTATTTTGGATGGTTCCTTGATGCAGTTGGATCTCTTGATTGGTTTGACTCTTTGGATAGGCTTGATTGGCTTGATTGCTTTGATTGTGTTGGCAGCTGATGAAGCTGTGTCAGATGGGCCGAATGCTTGTTCGCAAAGCTCATGATTGTGATAGTATTTATTAATTGGATTGCTTTGATCATGTTGGCAGTTGATCAAGCTATGTCAGATGGGCCCAATGTTGGTTGGCAAAGCTCATGGTTGTGACAGTATTGATTGATTGGCTGGTTGCCAGCTACTTTTTGATTGATTGATAGATCGATAAAGCTGTGTCAGATGAGCCCAAAGCTAAAGCTCATGATTGTGGCATTTATTATCTGGGCGTGATTTCCCTTTGCTTTCTTGATAACCAAGTGGTTTTATTGCTTTGGATTTTTCAATTTTTTGAATGTTTTTTTTATGAAGATTGGTTTTCTCTTGATATTTGATCTTTTTAGGATTTTTGATGAGTTTTCTGATTTTTAGGATTTTTTTAGGACATTTAGAATCACCCCCTAGTATGGTGGACTAGTATTAACCATGGATAAGTGCTTGGTGCTCAGAGGGGATGTGCTTCTGGATACAGCTTGGGTAGTCAGTCTTTCTTTTGGAGTTCATTGATGGTGAAGCTGGATTTGAACACTTGGTGCCTGTTTGCCAGGTTTTCACCAAGGTACCTCCTCAATAGTGCCTGATTGCCAGGTTTTCACTGAGAGAGTGATTTTTTTTTTCTTTACTTTTTTTCTTTTTTGATTTTTTTTTTTTGTCGCCAAGGCACCTGATTGCTAGGTTTTCACCAAGGTAACTTTTGTATTTTCTGATTTTTTTTTTTTTTGGTATTTTCAGGATATGCAGATAAGTGCCTTAACCATAGAGACCTCAAGGGTAGAACCTCTTTAGGTGCATGCTATTGATGTAGTCAGGGAGATGATCTCCTTCTAGTGTTGCTAGAATGAATGCCCCACTCTGAGTAGAGTTGACAATAACAAATGGTCCTAGCCAGTTAGGCTCAAACTTTCTGGGTTTGACTTGCTCTGCTTGGTTCTTATAATTTTCCATGAGGACAAGGTCTCCTACCTCAAATGTTCATGGCTTCACCTTCTTTTGATAGTTCCTTCTAAGGCGATTCTGATAGCCTTGTAAGTGGTCGAAGGCATGCTACCTTCTTTCATCTAGAAACTCTAGCTCACTGAACCTTGCTACTTTGTAGTCTTCATCTATGATTAGGTTCTTTAATGATATCCTTATTGATGGGATTTCCACTTCGAGGGGTAATACCACCTCTAATCCATAGACTAGGGAGAAAGGAGTGGCTCCTTTAGGTGTTCTCACACTAGTTTTGTATACCCATAATGCAGGACTAAGCTGTAAATGCTAGTCTTGCCCTAATTCATTCACTATTTTCTTAAGGATTTTCTATATTGTCTTGTTTGTAGCTTCAGCTTGTCCATTCCCTTGAGGGTATTAAAATGAGGAGAACCCTTATTTGATGTGGAACTGTTCACATAGGTCTTCAACATCCTTGTTTTGGAAAGGTGTACCATGATCTGTCAAGATTGTTTAAGGGATCCCATATCGACAGATGATGTGGTTAAGTATGAACATTGTTATTTTCTTTCTAGTGATGTAAGTATAGGGAATTTCTTCCACCCACTTGGTGAAGTACTCTATTTCTGCTATGATGTACTTATGTCTATTTGCTGAAGAAGGTGTTATTTTTCCTACTAGGTCAAATCCCCACATTGAAAATGGCAATGGTGATGTGATAGGATTTAGTTCCTGGGCCGGTGCATGGATGAGGTCTCCATGAATTTAACATTTTCTACACCTTTGAACATGTTTGTGTGCATCTATCTCTATTATGGGCCAATAGTATCCCATGCGGATCATCTTCTTGGCCAAGTTGTTGCCACCTCCGTGGGTTCCACAAATTCCTTCATGTACCTTGTACAAGGATTTTTGGGATTCCATGGAAGTGAGACATCATAGAAGCATTCCATCTAGACTTTATTTGTATAAAGTAGTTAAGAGGAGGGTATACCTAGAGGCTTGGCAGATGAGGGATTTTCTCTAGTTCCTAGACAAGTTGGGAGGTAAGACATTGTTTTGGAGATAATTATAGACATCTTGGTACCATGGGGATTCAGGACCAACAAGGACACATGTTGATTTGGTGATAGATTTCTAATGTGATGGCACCAAGAGTTTCTCCACTAGAAACTACAATTTGGTTCCATTACCTGGCATATCAATCAATGATGCTATGGTAGCCATCACATCTACAACTTTGTTCTGTGCTCTTGGGACTTGCTTGAAGAGAATGTAATGGAACTTGGTGCATATTCTTTCCATCTATGCTCTGTATGGTATGAGATTCTCATCTTTTCTCATATAATCATTGTTTACTTGACTAATGACCAACTGCAAATCACCAAAGACCTTTAGGTTCTTGATTCTCCATTGAATTGCTATATTTAGACCGTTGACCAGTGCTTCATATTCTGCTATGTTGTTGGTGCATGGGAAGTTAAGTCTGAAAGACTTGGAATGGTATCATGATCTAGAGTGATAAGCACTATCCCTACACCTGCACCATGGTTTGTACATGATCCATCAAAATAAAGTTGTCATACCTCGATCACCGGTTGTAGTGTCATGATAGATTCATCAGGAAATTCAGAAATAATAGGCTGGTGGTTTTGAATTGGTGCCTCTACTAGTTGATCTATGATCACTTGTCCTTTGATGGATTTTCTATCTACATACTCAATGTTGAACTCACTTAAGATCATTACCCACTTTTCCAGTCATCCAGTGAGCACTGCTTTGCTGAGGAGGTACTTTAGAGGATCAATATGTCCAATCAATTTTGTTTGGTGACTCAACATATAATGTCTTAGCTTCTGGGAAGTGAAAACAACTACTAGGCATGACTTCTCAATTGTTGTATAGTTTAGCTCATATCCAACCAAAGTCCTACTTAGATAGTAGATGGCCCTTTCTTTTCTTGGGTCATCATGTTGTGCCAAGAGTACACCTAATGCTAATTCTGTCACTAAGATATATAGAAGCAATGGTCTACCTTGTACCAGTGGTACCAATATAGGAGAATTAATAAGGTAGTCTTTGAATATCTGAAATGCCTATTCGCATTGTTCTATCCATATGAATTTAATGTCTTTGTGCAATAGATGTTGGAATGGGTGGCACTTGTCTGCTAGTTGAGCTATAAAGTGTTTGATCGATTGTAGCCTTCCTTGTAATCCTCGTAGTTGTCTCAGGTTCGATGGTGGAGGCATGTCCAATATTGCTTTGACCTTTTCTGGGTCCACCTTGATTCCTCTATGTGATACTATGAATCCCAGTAATTTTCCTGCTGTGACACCGAATGCACACTTCTTTGGATTTAGACAGACTTTGAATTCCTGCATTCTATCAAAGATGGGTCCCAAAACATGTAGATGATCCTTTCAAAGTATGGACTTGGCTAGTATGTCATCCACATATTCTTCCATTGCCTTGTGGATGAGATCATGAAATATAGTGGTCATTGCCCTTTGATATGTCACTCTGGCATTCTTTAGACCAAACAACATGACATTCCAACAATATGTTCCCCAAGGACATGTGAAAGCTATTTTGTGTTCATCCTCTGGTGCGATCCTTATTTGATTGTAACCTAAAAATTCATCCATGAGTGATAGCATTTGATGTCTCATCATTAAATCTACTATCATGTCAATGTTTGGTAAAGGAAATTTATCCTTGGGACAGGCTACGTTGAGATCCCTGAAATCTGTGCAAATCCGTATTTGACCACTATGTTTTGTAACTGGTACCAAGTTAGATATCCATTCTGAATATGGTATAGGTCTTATGAATTTAGCATCCATGATCTTTTTCAACTCTTCTTTGACTAGTAATGCAACATGGGGATGCATCTTTCTCAGCTTCTGTTTGACAGGTTTGGCGTTGGGTAGCAACAGGAGATGATGTAGTACTAGCTATGGATCCAACCCTAGCATATCTGAGTAGGACCATGAAAAATTGATCATCCTTTCCTTGAAGAAATTGATAAACTTCTCTCTCTCCTCAGGAGTGAGTGTTTTCACCAGGTATATGTTCTTTGGGTTCTTGTCATCCCCCAAGTTAACTTCCTCTGTTTCTTCTGCTAGTAATGCTGATTTCTCCTCTGTTTCTTCTGCTAGTAATGCCGATTTATCCTCTGTTAAGGGGAGGAGTTCCTTCTTTCCATCTTCTAGCACCTCAGTGAGGTTTTTTCTAGAAGAAACATCTTATTTTAGCTCTTTATCATTCTTTTCTTTTTTCTTTTGTGGACTGGAAAGAGGAGCTTCCTCCCTGAAATACACCGCTCTTTCTTGGTTAAAGGAAAATCCTACCTTGTGATCTCTTGATGGAATTCCTTCCCTTAGTCTCATGAAATGAGCTATCACCTCGTAATTCTTGAAGACATCTAGATCAAGTGGTCCTTGTTGATCCCACTCTATAAGCTCAGGGTGTACAAGACAGCCACTTTCACAACTGTTTGGTTCTGGTTGACTAAAAGGGACTGCTGATATGGTGCCTACAAAATTGGATTGTGATGTGGACACACCACTTGAGGTCTGATAGATGATATGTTTGTCTATGTAGGGTTGTTTGATAATGGTCAGTTGGTCAAATAGGTCTGCTAGATTTATGATAATGTCTGACCGAGGGGAATAATATGGGATTCACGATTCATAGCCGTGAAGGGATCTCCACTCATACTCATGAGAGTGAGTTTTAATAGAATGTTCATCTGATGTCTCACTTCCTTGGTTGTCCTTGATTGCTATGTGTAGGTTTATTAGGTATTGTGTGGTTCCCTCTTTGGTAGGCAACAACTGTGCTAATATGTTACTTATTAAGACATGCTCTGTGTTATGCCCTGAGTGCATCTCTGCCACTTGTTCCTGATTGATTTGAATGTCTTGGATCATAGGACTAGTGCTTTGTTGTCCATAGCCCAACCCTCTTGTGTTTCTCTGAGTTGGTGGGAGAAGCAATTCATATATGCCTTCTTGCCTTTCCCCTAGCCTGGTTGTACCATCATACCCAAATCTTTGTATCATTGTGTAACCATTACCATAGTTTGACAAGGGTAGTGGTGGTCAGATTGTCTCAGGGGTATCTTGGTATAACCAGGTATTGATGTCTTGTTCAAAAGGATTTTCTTCCGTGATATCTCCCCATCGGACAAAGGTTGTGGGTGGACATCTGAATAGATTAGGCTGTGGAGTTTCTGTTGCAATAACAGGTTGTGGCATGCCATGACTTCTTGGGCTTTGAGGCATGTGCGTGATGGTAAAGGCCTCTTCATATCTGTATTCACCATAGCCTTTATCCATGACAAATATCTTGCCCAATTTCTGTGTGATATCTTTAAGATTTGAATCTGAAGAGGAGGGAATACTCGCATCCTATTCAATGATCTTTCATGCTGCTCGTGTGACATCCTTGGGATTTGAATCTGAAAAGCATGGGATTCTTGCATTTTGGTTCGATGGTACCTAGTTATCAGTGCTGATTTGGACCACATTACAATATTGGAAGGGGTTGGGATCTCCTTCTATGATAATTTCCTCTCCCTAGTGTGGGAACTTGATGCATTAATGGTATGTCAAAGGTACAGCTTGCATTTCATGTATCCAAGGTCTCCCTAGTAGCATGTTGTATAACAACTCAAGGTCTAAGATTTGGAAGGGAGTATTTTTTACCACGGGACCAATACGAATAGGTAGAATACTAATACCTTTAAAGGACCTTTCCTCTTCATCATAAGATCTGATATTTATCCTCCTTGTGACATCAATGCTTGATTCTGAATATCCCAGTTGCTTGATTAACTTTAGAGTACAAATGTTTAACCCAACTCCACCATCAACAAGGACCCTATGGATAGCACTTTTGTGGACCTGGAAAAGTAAGTGCAGAGGATCATTATGTAGGGGTTTATGTGGTGGCACATCATGGTCTATGAATGTGGCATGTTTGTTAGTAGCTATATGGTTTACCATCATTTGGAAGCTCTCAGGTGCTATGTCCCTAAGGACAGCTGCATTCTAAAGGTCTTGGTTAAGTGCCAGTTTATGCTGTGGAGAAATGTGCAATAGGTCAAACATGGAGATTTGGGTAGGTGTGTGCTTTAATTGGTCCACTATGCTTGTTTTTGGATCTAAGTTTTCTATAGTATTAGCCAGTGTAGTAGAAGAGGATGGTACTCCTTGCAAGATGACTCTGGCATGACATGTTGTTACAACACATTTATCACCTTGGTCTCTGATAGTAATCATAGCCACATGGCTATCTGAAGGATTGAGGCAATTGATAGTATTATCACTATTGTCATATGTATAGTTGACTTGTTTTGTTTGTCCACCAGACCCAGAGGCTTTTCCCTTGTTGTGATCATGAAAGGTATCATTGAATATAGTGTGATCAATTGTGCCTTAGGTTTGAGTATTCATCACATCAATGACCCCTGTGTCAATTAGATCTTGGATAGCGTGTTTCAATCAGTAGTAGTTGGCCATTTTGTGCCCTTTCACCCGATGAAACTCATAGAAGTATTTGTCATTATACCACCTTGGTTTGTTTTCATCTTGTTTAAAGTCCCTGATTTCTGGGAGAGTGATGGTGTTTGATTGCATCAACTTGTGTAAAGCTGATTCTATCGGCTCTCCTAACGGTTTGAAATCTCGTTGCTGGAATTGAAACCATGGTTTGTGTTGATTATGTTGTTGACTATTTGACACAGCGGCCGCTTGTACAGGGGGAGGTTGGTTTTGGGTGTATGCTTGTTGAGTGGGCCCTGTGGGTTTTTGGTTGGCCACAGGTGCGCCTTGCAGTGACACCTTGGGTTGTGCATAGTTGACTATCTTCACATCAATGACACCATCGCTAGTGACATTTTTGTTTTTGTTCCACCACTTAGCTTTGTCCATTGCATTTTTGTTTGTATTTTTCTGTGTGGGATTTGCAAGGATTCCTCGTTTGACTAAGTTTTGCTCACAACAAACTCTTTCGATGAGTTGTGTGAAGTTCGTAGGTAACTGTAACTCTATTGTGAATGACATGTCTAGAATTAGATTGTCAACGAACATGACTATTAATTCTTGTTCAGGCACATCATATGTTATGCAGTTTTCTGTATTTGTCCATCTCTGTAGGAATTTCACAAAAGACTCTCCATCCTTCTGTTTGATATCACAAAGGTCCTTGATGCTGACCTTGCACTCTATGTTATGATGGAAGTGAGCTATGAACTTTTTAGCCAGTTCACCCTAATATTGAATGTCGTGAGGTAAATCCGAGAACCATTCCATTGCTGGTCCAGCCAAGCTTTGTGGGAACAATTGCATTAGATATGTTAGAATACTTCAGGGATAACTGAGAGGGGGGGTGAATCAGTTATCAACAACTTTAAATCTTTTGTACTTATTAATCCAAATTGATACAAAGTAAATGCACATTCAGATAACACATTACACAACACATCAATTTGGTTACGGGAAAACCAAATGGTAAAAACCCTGGTGGGAATTAGTACCCACAAAGAACTATAATGTTTGTAGTAATCCCTGTTAAAAGATCATACAACCCTGTTAGGAGTTGTTCATTACAATGCAATAGTATAGTGACCCGGTTAAGGGTCTGACCCTATTAGGAGTCTTTTACAATAACCCTATTAGGGGTGGTGGATTCACTATCCAAGGACTCACTGTCCAAGAGGTGAAGGCTACAACCTTCTGGATATTTGATACACACTGTATCAACAAGGTGAACTATTTTTTGTGACACTGCCTATATGATCAGTTCCTTTTGTGTGCCGATGCTTTAACCTCTTGTAAATCACTACAACAATCTTATCTGTATTCTAAAAGCTTCAACTTCAATATCTATATTATCAACATATGATAAATATAGCTCTGTTGCTTAAACACTCTGCTCTTCCTTTCTTATCTCTGGCTTTCGCAACTCTTCTTATCACAAATGACCTTCTATAAGTATATATTCCAAGTATGATATCATGGGACCTATTAGACAACTCTTTATAACATCCTTGTCAGCTCTACTAAGCGTGCAAGCATAATTACAATTGTGCAAGTATAAACTAAATAGACGCGTCACTTTACTAACTTGGCTTCACCAATTTAATCATAACTTTGCAATCTTCTTGAAACATGTTTGGCACCTTTAGATTAATATCAACAACTCATAACTCATCATGAATATACACACTCATATCCTGAAGATAGGTGCAACTCAATAAACATGTTACATATGTCGGCCTTAAACCGTTATTCCTCCAAAATTGTAACCGTCAATAACAGAATTACATATCTTTACTGAAACATCATATCTGGGTCTGCATGTATGAACATAGCATAATAAACATGTCAAAAACATGTATCTATCCACGCAAGTCTTCATGTCATCATA
>MU223056.1:171080-190843 GCA_018584345.1 Thuja plicata | reverse complement strand
AATTCATTTATTTAATAATTATTTTCAACATGTGAGATAATTGAATTCTTTTTGATTAAGAATTGCTTTATTTGATGAAATTAAATTAATTTAATTGAAAGAATTTAATTAGTAAGTTTAAATATTTTAATTTAAACTATAGGAAATTGAGTTTAATTAATTAATTAATGGTAATTAATAAATTAAAGATAATTAATTAAATAAAATTAATTATTTAATTCATTTTGGGAATTTGATTAGATGATTTGGGGAATGAATTTAGAGGAAAATAGATGATTAATTAATGATTAAAAAACCATTAATTAATAGATGAAAATTAGTGTTTTTAATGCAAAGTCGCAAGCCTGTCCATTTTAGGGTGTCTACAGGTATAGTTCACTGAATTCCTGAAGGATAAGAAGATCAACTTTGCATGGTCTTATATTGATATGCCAGGGCTAGATACTAAAGTAATCATGCACCATATATCTATAGCTCCTGGGATTAAACCCGTAAAGAAAAAAGTTAGAAAGATGCATCCTCATGTTGCATTACTAGTCAAAGCGAAGCTAGAGAAATTATTAAAGGATGGATTTATCAGAGTCATTTCCTATGCAAGATGGATCTATAATGCTATCCTAGTATCTATGTCAGATAAATCTATCAAAATTTGCACAGACTTCAGAGACCTTAACAAGGCATGTCCCAAGGATGATTTCTCGCTTCCTAATATTGACATGATCATAGACCTCACAGTAGGCTACCAAATGTATTCGCTAATGGTTGGATTCTCAGGCTATAATCAGATAAAAATTGCTCCTGAGGATCAAGAGAAGACTGCATTCACATGTGCATGGGGCACCTTTTGCTGGAACGTCATGTCATTTGGGTTAAAGAATGCCAGTGCAACATATCAATGAGCAATGACCACTATATTCCATGATATGATGCACCAAAACATGGAGGATTACGTGGATGACACCTTGGCTAAATAAAAAGAAAGACATACTCACATTAATGACTTGAGAAAAATATTGGATTGAATGGAGCAATTTCAACTCAGGCTCAACCCAAAGAAATGTGCCTTTGGGGTCCAATCAGGGAAGCTTCTAGGGTTGATTGTTTCAGCAAAAGGAATTCAGGTAGAACCTACAAAAGTCAAAGCTATACTGGAAATGGCTCCTCCCTGCAACATCAGTCAAATGAGGACACTACAAGGGAGGCTCCAGTCAATCAGGAGGTTCATGTCACAACTTGCAGATAAAGCACAACACTTTACCAAATTACTATATAAAGGGGTCACCTTCAAATGGGATGAACACTATGAAGCAAACTTCAAAGAACTAAAAGAGTACCTAGCTACTCCTCCTATTCTTATGGAACCTATTCATGGAAAACCATTGATCCTCTATATTTCAGCTATAGCTACATCACTAGGAGTATTGCTCGCACGAGAAGATGAAACAAAGAAAGAAAGAGATATATACTACATCAGTAGAATGCTAGTCTCTTATGAACTCAATTACAACATTATTGAGAAAGCATGCTTAGCAATCATATTCACATCAAAAAAATTGAGACACTACATGTTGTCACATATAGTGAGGCTTATTTCTAAGATAGATCCTCTAAAATACCTTCTAAGCAGAAAAAAATTAACAAGACATTTGGAAAAATGGGTCCTGATTCTGAGTGAGTTTGACATTGAATACGTAGAAAGGAGAACTATTAAAGGACATGTCCTTGCAGATCAATTGGTTGATTCACCACTCTAGGATGATGAACCCTTAAGGATTGAATTCCCTGATGAAACAATCATGCATCTAACTAAGTATCCATGGAAGATGTACTTTGATGGTTCATTCACTCAACAAGGCTCTGGAGTCAGGGTCTTATTCATAACTTCTCAAGGCTACAAGATTCCCAATTCTTACAAATTGATGTTTCCATGCACCAACAATATTTCACAATATGAAGCATTGGTAAACGGTCTTAAGCTAGCTATGGAGTAGAAGATTGTAGAGTTACACATGTATGGTGACTCCCAACTAATTATCAATTAGGTCAATGGAGAGTATCAGACAAAATATAAAAATTTGATGCCCTACAAGCAATTGGTTGATGACTTGAAGAAGTACTTCATCTTCATCACCTTCCGACAGATACCAAGATCAAAGAATAAAGTTGCAGATGCTATGGCTACCTTAGCATCCATGTTACAACTGGGGGAACATCAATTCCTCTATGACTTCTTGGTGGAAGAATTATCCTATCCTGCCTTTGATACCCCTGAATACCAATTAATATTTTCTTTGAATACCCCAGACCAATCTCGATATACTAAGATCATTTCTTACCTAACTAACCAAACCATTCCCAATGATCTATCTTGAAATGAGAAAAGAGCGTTGATTAGGACAACATTGCTTTATGTCCTCATAACTAATAACCTATATCGACAAGGTCTTGACGATATGCTTCTTAGATGTTTATAATTCAAAGAGTCAGATTGCGTGTCAAAAGAAGTCCATGAAGGTATATGTGGATCACACTCAAACAAATTTTCATTGGCTAAGAAACTGCTCAGAGTAGGTTATTACTGGCCTATCATGGAAAAAGATGCTATTCACTTTTCAAAAACATGTCATAAATGTCAAACACATGGAAATCTTATCCATACTCCTGCTAGAGAACTTATACCTTTCATTACACATTGGCCATTTCAGCAATGGGCCTTTAACTTGGTTGGACAAATATATCCCAACTCTTCAAATGGACACAAGTTCATCATTACAGCCACTGAGTATTTTGCAAAGCGGTTTGAGGCCATGCCGCTAATCAAAGCCACTGGCAAATAGGTGGCTATGTTCATTTTGAACTACATTATTTGTAGATATGGGATACCCTCATCTATTGTAACAGATAATGGGGGCCAATTTAAAAATCAAGACATTGATGACCTTTGTGAACAATTCCACATTATTCAACATTGCTCCTCAATCTATTATCCTCAAGGTAATGGACAGGCTGAGGCATCTAATAAGAATATTCTCAAGATCCTACACCAAACTCTAAGTAAGTCTGGCAGAGACTGGCATCTATAATTGAATCTGGCACTATGGGCCTACAGAACAAGTATCCAAACACCAACTGGAGCCACACCATTTTCTCTAGTCTATGGCACTGAAGCAGTACTACCTATTGAGGTTGAAATCCCATCTTTGCGAATATCTTTACAAGGTCTTGTTACTGATGAGAAGTACCACATAGATCGGGTGAATTCTTTAGACCTACTAGATGAGCGCAGACAATAGGCATTTGATCATCTGAAGGTGTACCAAGTACGTATGTCTAAAGGCTACAAAAAGAAGGTCAAACCACAAAAATTTGAAGTAGGAGATCTCATCTTAAAAGAGAATCCTAAGAACCAACCTAACAGATAGCAGAAGGGAAAGTTTGAACCTAATTGGTTAGGACCTTATACTATCACTGCTACTTTTGGGACTGGAGCTTATCAATTAGCTACACCTGAGGGAGATGTTCTTCCATATCCTATCAACACTCTACATTCAAAGTGGTTTTATGCTTGATGATTCGTCTAGCAGAGCCTATACAGTAAATAGTTCTCAGAAAATACCAAAAACATTCAGAAAATTGATCTTGAAGAAATCCAAAAATAGTGGAAAAAGTCCTAAAGAAAAGTATCCTTGGTGAAAACCTAGCAAATAGGCGCCTTGATACTACAAAAACATTCAAAAAAGCAACAATAACAAAAAAAAAAAATAATAATAATTGAAAAAGAGAAAAGTGCCTTGATGACAACCTGGTAAAATAGGCATCTTGGTAGCAAAAAGGAAAGGAAAGATATTTCCAAGTGGTGAAAACTTGGTAATCAGGCGTCACTTGTATTATGCACTCCATCTATCAATACACTACTAATAGTAAGCCTTCACAATTTCACCTGTGCTAAAATGCTGACTTTGTTTCCTTATGAAATCTTATCCTTGCTATGGATTTATTTGTATTTCTATCTTAGGGATCAAGTCATCTTGAACTGGGGGCATCTTTGCCAGTATGATAGGTTACATCTGCTAGGTCATTATGGGATGGTTTGTGTCATGATACGATGCTTTCTGATACTTTCAATACCACTATAACTTTCACAAAACAAAGATGACACAAACATGGAACATGTATTTGCTTGAATTCCAACTTTTTGATTGTTGAATATGTACTGCGCTTGAAAAATGAATCAATAGTATTTCTCAATACTATCTAAACACCGTTAGATCTTGGTTTGATTATAACTCTTTTATGTACCCATGATTTTTTCACTGGGGTCATCTAAGCAGTTATGAATTTTATTTGATTGATTCAAAATTGATAGTTGTTATGTCTTCTAAGTTACTCCATCACATCTACGCAAAGACAAAGAATCGCAAGGACAGGGGGCATAACATTTTCTTGGTTTTCTACGTATGGTGATTGTTCCAAATGATCATATAAATTTCACCTAACTTGGATGTTTGTGGTAAGAGCTACCACTATGAGTGGATAGCCACATATATCTCAATCTTTGCTATGTGTAAACTACAGTGAGGTTGAAACAATTTCCTTGTCTATTTTCTAAAGTCAGATTCTCACTAAAGTATACGAAGCATAATGTACCCAAGGATATAAATTTTCAAGGTCATTGCGGGTTCAATATCTTGCTTTACACAAAATCTGATATAATAAAAGGAAGGTGACCATCTTGTCATCCTAGCTTCTATGCCTTGATGCCTAAGTCTAGTTCTGACATTTCAAATAAAACATAGTATTCATACTTTCATAATATCAGTGGGTATTAGTGATTGTTTTACTATCAGGTGGTATCCGTTTCGAAAAGTGCCCAGTGATGATAAAATGTTACAATATCTGCAAATCAGTGACCAAGTCCTAAGAGTCTGCATATAGCTGCATTTAGAGATTACATGATGCATTTTGAAAGAACAACATAAGGATTTGAGCTCAAACTCATTTCTATTTTCTTCATCTAAATTCCAATATATTTACATACCCATGATTCCCAAAATCTATGATCCATCGGGAACAAAATCGAACTCACCTTAAAAAAAAAAACATGTAATTAACTTGGTACTCGTGTGTTTATTCTTAACACACCCCCATTTATTCACTTCTTCTAATCCATTCTTTCATTCCCTACCTGATTCATGCAAGTGATACATCATTTCAATAGAGGGATTTTATTCTTTTTCCTTCAATTTCATTCCTGAGGGGGCATGATCACACTATCATCAATTAAATTTTTGCTTGAAACAACATTAAAATGACTTCGTTATCAAACAAACTAGGGGCATGATAGTTTTCTTGACTAAAGTTAGAACTATTGGATAGAAAGCTTTGGTTCTCATAAGCTGGATATCTTGTGTTTCCTCATTTTAAAAGATTCTTACTAAGCTCTCGGCAACTTCATACTGACTTTTGGATGACAACCAAGTTCAAAATCAGTATTATAAATCTTTGGACAATAGCCAAGTTTAGAATTAGTATCTTTAATATCTTTTATTGATCTCTGGATGACAACCAAGTTCAAAATCAATACTATCAGTTTAATTTGATCAAGTGTGAGACTGGTCTCATTAGGCATTTTGTTTGATCGTGAGCAAAATTCTCAATCTTTCTGAAGTCAACATCAATTTTTTTTTTTTTGAATCAATGCACTGCTCACACATCAATTCAAAGAGGGGAAAATGTAACCACCTAGATTTGGTCTTCTCTGACTATAGACCCTATTTTCCCTAAGTGTGATCATACCCCCAATTATGTCCAAATGACCCTCTTACTGCTTGGCATAATTCTTTCAAATCAGATTTAATCTCCTAAGTGATATAATCACTAATTTACATTATTCACTTTAGCCAATCAAATAACTTCAATTCAATTCAATAAATTCAAATCATACCTGGCTAAGGTAATTAATTTAAAAGGGAATTAATGAGATCCTAATTATACCTCATCACTTGCTAAATCAATCCCCTAGCCTAAGTTGATTTAATTTGGCTATAGTCCTAATTAATTACTACTAAGTAATCAAAAGCTTATGTGATTAATTAAAATCCCTACTATTGAGTGAATATGTTATTACAACAATTCATTTCATTAATATTCCAGCAAACCTAACCAAGCTCAACTACCCAACCATGGGCTCAAACTCATCCGAACCCCTTCTCACATGCTAAATCTTCTTAATTAGCTATTTAACCCTAATTAGCTAATCCCTCCTCCACTCATTCTCTCTCCTATCTTCTCTATCTTCTTTATCACATGCCTTAACCCCTAAACCTAATCCTAAGCTACCCTTAATGTTGTCACATTCCATTAAGGAATGGTTAACAACTCCACCCACTTGAGAAAGTCAAGGAATCTCAAGATTCCTTTCCTCAAGTCCACATTGTCAGTGTTGAATCTAAACCCTTACCCATGCTTCTTAAACCCTCACCCATATCTCATTAATGATTTCATAAATGAAGCATTAATGGTTCTTACATATTCCTTCCACCCATACCTCATTAATGAGTCTTACACCCTAATTAATGGAAGGCCTTATAGAATCTTCTCCCCTTCCTCCATTTCTCCTATAAATAGGATGGATTTTGAGCTCAAATGGCCCTTGATTTTATGAAATATATTGTTGTAATGCTCCTAATTTTGAAGATTTAATAGCATCCTTATGCTGCCCATATTTGGAGAATTGAAGAAGCAATCTCATATTGCTCATGTCTAGGACTTTTATAGTGCTTTCTAGCTTAATTCTTAGTTATATTGTTGTAATCTTCATTTCTAGAGCTAGATTGCATGTTTTTGAATCATTTAGATTACTTTTAATTTGAATCTTCCATTCTTAGATTGTATTTGTCACTGGAATATGCATAATTTGAGGGCTATTATGGCATATTTCATACTCCTTCTAGATAGGAAGCAATAGATCGATTTTAGTGATTGCTACATTTCCTAACCCCTTGTTTTCACTAATGCAATGATTTATTGAAGTGTTGTGTCTCCTAACAGGTGAAAGAATCACACACACAACCATCATACCTATAATTGCTTCTTCCAACTTGTCCCGATCCTCAGTGCTCAAGCTTGCATAATTTTGTAGCTTTGGGTGACCTAACTCTCCAGTTGGCTTTAATACTTCAGCTACTTCATCAATAGTTTGTGGTATCTAATTCTTTATGTTGGAAACACTGAGGGTGGGGGGGGGGGGGGGAATCAGTGTTTGNAATAGTTTGTGGTATCTAATTCTTTATGTTGGAAACACTGAGGGTGGGGGGGGGGGGGTGAATCAGTGTTTGTGTATTAATTACTTTTCAGTAACTTAAACATAAATCAAAAATACATATAATGAATCTTAACATAAGAACTCATAACACATGATATGATTACAGGGAAACCTTGATCAGAGGAAAACCCCGGTGGGAATTAGTACCCACAAATATTGTACTAAGTATAATAAACCTATGAGAGTTCCTTTTCCCTGCTAGAAGTAGACTTTACAATATGAGTACAATGACCTGGTTAAAGGTCTGACCCTATTAGGAGTCTTTTAAAAAACCCTATTCAAGGTATATGGCTCACTGCCTAGGCTCATTGCCTAATAAGATGAAGGCTGCAACCTTCTGAAAGATGATATGCACTATATCAAAATGAACTGCTATGATGACACTGTTGTCTGATCAGTTTCATGTATGCGTGAATTCTCTTATTCTCTTAAAGAGCTATATCATATACTGACTTCATTATATTGTCCCTCTATATCTTTCTCTTGCATAATAATCGACGCTTGTAACATTACTTTACATTACATACTTATATGTTCATATCTAAATAGGAGCGAACCAAAACAAAACACTAGTCAGCCCTAAAAAAAAATATACAATGCTTCCGAACAAGTTGGCTCAAGGGTGTTTACTACAATGATAATTACATCATTACAAACATATAACAAAAGGTGCTTAGCCATTACATTACAAAATAATTCACGTTGATCAAAACAGTAGTCGGCTTCCATGCTCTGTCTTCTGGACTGCTAGTCTACTGATCTACCTGTAAGTTTGCCATACTATTTTTCTATATGATGTGTGTCTAGATGTAGCATGTACACATGTCATAAAACTTATATCTGAATGTGCATACACTGACTCGATCTCTCGCATGTGCGCTAATGTGTTGATCACTGAGTATCTCTGTCTGCCCTGTTTTCATACTTAGTCATTTTATCTTTCATGACAGAAACTAAACATGACTTTTTTGCCATGATGACAACACAAAATGAGTCATGCATCCTTAGGAGGTCAACTTGCCAACAATCTCCCCCTTTTTCATTTAGGGCAACAAAGGAATGTGGCCAAGTTACTCAAAATGACTTAACACAAAATGTGACTTATATATCATAACATCTTATTGATATATACATATACTTTTCCGCATATACACATTCTATATTACTCCCCCTTTGACATTAATGACAAAGGTGTACAAAAAATAGTAATTCTTCTGCATACTTACTCCATGTAAACTTTAGGGTATATAATTTGAAGAGATTGAATCTCTTTCTGCCAAAATAATTTTATAGCATCAACTGTCTGAAGATGCGCGCATAGTGCATATGTCAGTTTCTCCATTTTTATCAGATCCATGCAAGGACATTGATCATATGTCACCATGGTTTCATCAATCTTATTAGTTTTCTCATTAAGGACTACTAGAGATGGTGCAAGTGCATTTCTCAACTGGGTTTGTCATATTCTTATCTTGCTGATTTCCAATTTTGCCTTCTCAATTTTATCCAACTGTCCTTGATAGAAATTATTTCATATGTTCATGTCTTGCATGGATGATTCCACTAATTTTATGATGCTATCCACCATTAACTCTACCTCTTCTACCTTTTTGGTGTGCTCAGAGGTGAACTTCACTCTGTCCATGCAGTTTTCTATGATTCTCTTGCCTTTAGCTGCCAGCTCTTTTAGTATGGATTGCCCAATTTTTAAAGAGTTCAAGTCTAAGGTAAAGTTCTTTACCAAATCATTCAATCTCTCCTTCTTGTCTTCATCTTCTACAATCTTAGTATCAGAGTCTACTAAGATTATAAAGTGTGATTTGAAGTTTGACAAAATTTTGTCCACATCTTCAACTGATTGGACTTTAGCTACTTTCTGATCAGCAGGCACTAAGTCATTCAATATGTTTACTACTTCCAAAAAGTGAGGATTTCTCATCACTTGTTTCTCTTTTTCCTTTTCCATAGCAAGAATGCTGATCTTAATTAGGTCTTCTTCTCCCCATGCATCCAAACTTGCTAAATCAGGAGTTAACCTTGACAACAATGAGGTGGATGGTTGAGTGGATGGTGAGAATATAGTATTCTGACTTGTATCCATGCATTTAACCTTTACTGTTTTCTCTTTTATTGGTGTCTTGTCACCTTGAGTATTATCTTGAGTATCTTCATTTATGTCAATTTGATCATTGATGGGAACTTCATCTTGTTGTGTAGAGGTATCATCAGTGCACATTTCTTCAGTGCTTACAAATGCCTTATCAACTTTGTCCATATATTTTTCAGATGCAGTCATGGATATCTTGACATTGTCAACTACTATAGTGTCTTCTAATTCTTTATCTGTATCAGAAGTTATTGTTACTATGGGCGCTAAAACCTATGGACCTTTCATAGGCGCAATTTGAATCACTAGTTTTGTAACCTGTTTGGGAGGAGCTAGAGTAACTTTTGCTGTAGGTGCCATTGGTGGATACATGTGTCTATCCATAAACACTTGTGCAAATGCCTTTTCAGTCTCCTTACCTATCTGCTATATTATTTTCTCATAATCTATATTGTCCTTGTCTTATTTTGTAGATGAGGCTTCACCAGATCTAATAATATAGCCTTCTCATCATGTGAGCATACAGGACGAAGAGTATCCAATGTTTCTTCTCTTATCCTCATGTCTTCCTCTATTGCATGTCTTTTCATGATCTCCAATAAGTTCCATAACTAATCCGGTATCACTTTCTTGAGTTCAAGAACTATCTTCTTGAACTTGATCATATGAGATATGATCATAGAGTGTATCTCAGTATTATCAATTTCTTAATACTTGTCATAGACTTTAGAAAGTGTATCTAATCTCCCTTCATTTACAATCCTGTTCCTCAACACATTTAGACTAGGTCTAAATCCTACCTCAGGATGAGCTTGAGTATTCTTTACTTTGCTCCAAGTTTTCCTTGAGGATGGGTGATTTGTGGGTGCCCATTTTCTTCCTCTAGTCTTCTTGCTTGGTGTAGACAATGGAGATGAATCTAAGTCAATGGTTGTAGAGGGCGCAAAGGTGCTCTCTACTTTCTTCTTCTTCTGGATCTATTCAGCTTTCTCAAGTTCTTTTGTTATCTTGGCATCTCTGGCTTTGTCAAGATCTTCTTGAGTGACTCCATGAACTTTCAGTATGTTAGATGTAATTTTGGATGCTTTCCTTTTATTATCAGCACTGTGTAAGATAGTATCCACTTCATTGGTCTTCTCTATGTAAGTGCCCCACCTAGGCTCATTAGGATCTTTGGGCATTGATAATAGGACTTGCACATATCCTTCTAACACATGTTCTTCCACTTCGTAACCAAGAGGATGAATCCATTTGGTTCTAGGTTCAACTGCCTTCATGCATGTGCAATATGTTTCTACCATGAAACATATGGTATCCTTGTACTTGTCAACTATCTTCTTAGATAGTCTGAACATATTCTGCATTTTGATCCTGAATGTCTTTATATCCATATCCATGGCATCCCTTGCACTACTCTCTAAAGTGACCTTAAGAGAAATCTGAGACATTGTGGGTTTGCTTCTGTCTTAGTAAAGGTTTGCAACCTTTCCAACTATGTGGAAATACAAGTAAATGATCAGAGATCCAAACCTGTATGTTTTTCTCCTGTCATGCTTGATAATTTGAATGTTGTCAATCAATTGACCATGCAAGATCTCACATAGGTTGTATTGAGTGTTTTCCTTCACCATTCTGATAGCTGCTAGGACTGTTGTTGTAGAGACATTGTTCAACCTGCTTGCTTGCTGAAACTTATACCCAAGTATCATTATTAAGAGTTTTATGTCATCTTCTTTGATAGGGTCAACTGTCGTTCCGCACTTGTCACTTCTAGATAGACAAACTTGCTCAATTTTCTTCTTGACATCCTCACCAGTAGGAAAAATGGTCCAGTCTTGGGAAGTCTGGTTAATTCATGGATTAGGTCTATAGTGATGCACACAGGGACCTCACCAATCTAATAAAGATCATCATGTATTCTGCTTAACAAAATCTTCACCCATTCTGGTTCATCAAACTCATGCGCATTTGAGTATTCAAAAATAGGGTTATCTGTCAAGTGTGCAAACTCATCCTTGAATGTGTAATCAGGTTTCATCATTGATCCCATATGAGTGGCTATGCTAACATCTCCTACTATTTCCTTCTTACAGTAAATATACATGCAGATATCTTCCACGTGAACAACACCTAGTGGGGTTTTGTAGAAAGCCCCTTCCACATCATCCAGTATGGATTTGAATGGATGCTTATTGAATACAAATCTCTTCCTCTCTGCTATATCAAACACAACTGGGGTTGCCATACTTACTTGGAATTTTCTAGAGTAGGGTTTCACAAAATTCTGAAATGGCGCAACTGCTAGGGTTCTATTTCAAACTTCTTATCCATTTGCTTAACTGCCAAATCTTTTATTCCTTTGTGCCTTGATGTCAAGTGCTCCAATGCTCTCCAAATTCTATGCTCTTTGAATGAAAGTGTGAGGAAGATCAAATACTTACTTTCTTTTATACAATCTACCGCATTTAATGTTTGCAACTGCATGCAAATTACTTAGAGATTTAGAAACTTAGATCCCGATGCATTTTAGATAGTGCATGAATGCACATAGCAATATTATGTTTTTTTAACCATGATAACATAGGCACATACTCAGAGGTGAGTATACCAACCGCGTAGGGGTCCTGAGCTAGAATAGCTCCCCCTAAGACCAAGAAGGTCTATTCAAGCAAAAGTAGAAGGTGCACCCACTATGGATGCATCAACTACTTTGTCAACATCATTGTCCTTCTTTACTTCAACCCAAATTTTGGTTGAATCTTCATTTTCTTGAACAAACTTAACTTCTCCTTTCTCTTCAAATAGCGATTTCTTAGGATCTTCTTGCTTTTTAGTTTTAGATCTACAAAACCTTGAGATGTGTCCAGCCTTTCCACATGTGTGACAAATGATAGGAGGTATGATGCTCTTGTTCATCATGCTGCATTGATTTGTTGTGTGTCCATTGTAGTTACATATATGACATGTGGTGTTCTACAGATTCCTTTGAGGTTGATTTCTCTGATTTTTTTGATTCATTCTTCTTTGATTCTGTTGTGACTGATTTCTTTAATTTGTTCTGCAATGTATAGCTCTGTGACCAAATTTGTTACAAGAGAAACAATAGCCATTAAAGGGTCTTACCTCTTTGAAATCTCCTTCCAAATGACCATGTTCGTTGCATGCATAACAAGTTCTATTAACTTGCTTGATTTCCCTTTTTTGTAGATCTTCTTTAATCTCTTCAACATTTTCAACTCTCCTTGCTTCTGAAGATGCTTCATGAGGTTTCTCTCTTTCTTGTAATGAATTGACTTTGGTTTGTGTTATATTGAATACAAGACCAGTAGTGTCACCTTTTTACTTTTGTGCATTGAGCTGAGATTGAAGTGAATCAGAACTTGTGTGAAGTTTATCAATCTTATCCTTTGCTTATGTTAATTCAGATTCCAACTTCTTTTTTATGTTTTCCAATTCCAGAACTTTCATGTTTACTTTTAAAAGTTCATCATCTAGTTGCTTGCTTTCTTTGATATTTTCTTCAATAGCAATTTGGCTGTCTGTGAGCTGTTCATCCAAATTTTCAACTTTATCTTTTAGAAATATATTCTCTTCATTGAGATTTTTGATCATTTTCCCTATGTCACTTGTAGAACAATCTTTCAAATCTTTTCTTAGTTTCTTGATAAGCATTTGTGAGCCATCAACTTTCAGTCTAAGTTCTTCATTTTCTTTTTTAGATCTATCAAGATCTTTAAGAGCTACTTCAAGATTCTTTTTCAAAAGTTTTGCTTCTGCTAAGTCCATGATCTCCTCAAGTGGTTAAAATTATTTGCTGAGGACCAGAGCTCTGATACCAATTGTTAGAAACACTGAGAGGGGGGGGTGAATCAGTGTTTGTGTATTAATTACTTTTCAGCAACTTAAACATAAATCAAACATACATAGAATGAATCTTAACATAAGAACTCATAACACATGATATGATTACGGGGAAACCTTGATCAGAGGAAAAAACCAGTGGGAATTAGTACCCACAAATATTGTACTAAGTATAATGAACCTGTGAGAGTTCCTTTGCCCTGTTAGAAGCAGTCTTTACAATATGAGTACAGTGACCTGGTTAAAGGTCCGATCCTATTAGGAGTCTTTTACAAAACCCTGTTAAAGGTATATGGCTCATTTCCCAATAAGATGAAGGCTACAACCTTCTGAAATATTATATGCACTATATCAAAATGAACTACTGTGATGACACTGTTGTCTGATCAGTTCCGTGTATGCGCGAATGCTCTTACTCTCTTAAATATCTATATCATATATTTAATTCATTACACTATCCCTCTATATCTTTCTCTTGCATAATAATCGATGCTTGTAACATTACTTTACATTACATACTTATATGTTCATATCTGAATAGGCGCAACCCAAAATAAAACACTAGTCGGCCCTAAAACAAAATATACAATGCTTCCAAAAAAGTTAGCTCAAGCGTGTTTACTACAATAATAATTACATAATTACAAACATTTAATAAAAAGTGCTTAGCCATTACATTACAAAATAATTCACGCTAATCAAAATAGTAATCAGCTTCCATGCTTTGTCTTTTGGACTGCTAGTCTACTAATCTTCCTGTAACTTTGTCGTATCATTGTTCCATACTATGCATGTCTGGATGTAGCATGTACACATGTCATAAAACTTATATCTGAATGTGCATACACTAACTCAATCTCTCACACATGCGCTGATGTGCTAATCGCTGAGTATCTTTGTCTGCCCTGTTTTCATACTTAGTCATTTTGTCTTTCATGACAAAAACTAAACATGACTTTGTTTCCATGATGAAAACACAAAATGAGTCATGCATCCTCAGGAGATCAACTTGCCAACACTTTACAACTTTGAATTGATTATTATTTTCATCAGATTCATTATTCTCATCTTTTTCTCTAACATACTTCTTCCTTTTTCTTGGTGCAGGGTGCTCAGTGGTGGCTTTATTATTCCTCTTCTGATAAGTGTATTTTGGTGAAGCTCATGTTATTCTGAAAATTCCTTTCTTTAATGGTTGTGAATTAGCTATCACCAGTCTTGTTCTTGTCCTAGTTGGAGTCTCAACCTTCATGCCTTTAACCTTATTAGCCTTAGGTGGCTCTTCGTTTGTAGATTCATCAAATTCTATGGCCTCTGCATCTTTATCTTCTCCTTCACTGACTGGTGTCTACTCCTTGGTTTCATCAACTCTTTTTTCAAGTTCATCATCAGTGATATCAAATTTCCTTTTCAAAGTCTATACCATTTTGGTCTTCTTTCTTCCCATCTTCTCTACTTCAAGTCCTATTTTTATCCTTGTATTAGCTTCATTATATGTACCAAATAAGATGCCAGATTTGTCTACAGACTCGTTAAGTAATGTTTCTATAGCTTTTGAAGCTAAGTCTATATCAATTTCACAGTCTATTAGGGTAGCCTTGTTGTTCTTGGCTATACTACTTTGATAAGAGTGGTGTTAGTGTCAACTACAAAATAGATATCTTCTTTTTATTTCTCTACCAACTGGGATTGTATCCTTGTTCCTTTCTCCATTTTTTCTTTGAAATTATTTAAATATTCATCCATAACAGGTACAAAGTTTGCTCCTTAATTTTTAATGAATTCACCGACTTGCATAGTTATTGGTCGGTTGATATCCCAAGTTACATTACCGATGGAGGGAAATAAATTTTGCAAATAGAAATATGTGTGTACCATTAAAGAACCAAACTTACATGTGTTTGATCATGCTAATATGACTGTTCTCATATTATCTTCTAATTGCCTTAACAATAACTCATCTAGGTCAAGTTGCAAACCCTTCTTCACCATTTTGTAAGCAATGTCAACTGCACCACATGAGATGTTGTTAGGTCTACTGGATTGAAATATCTTGTATGCAATAACATAGGCTCCAAACCTTAGTTTAGGATCACCGATAGTGTTGATCCTTAAACCTCTACCATCCCACTTGGCTCCTGTTAGATTTTTTATTTTAGATTTATTCGGGTGCCTTAGGGATTTTTCTTTATTAGTTGTTGGATACCTAGTGATTGCATGTATGACATTCTTTGTGATCTTCATTGGTTTGTCTTGCCATATTTTACCATCATGTACTCAGCTCAGTACAGTGTGAATCCATTCTATCTTAAATTATTTTTGGGAAGGTAGGGCATTGGTTAACCCTTTCACCTCTAGATGCTTGTGATCTTCTTTGAGTTTGTCATTAGTGTTAAGCTCTTGATATGTTGAGATAAGCTCAAAATCACCTATCTCATTGATTTTGCAGTGTATATAAGCTCTCACATCTTGACCCAGTAGAACCCTAGGCAGTATCATGGAGAATGTGCCTTTGTCATTGGGTTGTGCAACAACCTCTGGATGAAATTTATAGTGGGTTTCAACGCATGTTGAATTATTAATAAGAATTTGTTGGAAAGTTGACTCCCAGGGAGTATATGGCTTATTTTGTGTTGTCATTATGGCAACAAAGTCATATGAAGTTTTCACAGTAAACTATGAAGTGGAAAATTGACTAAGTATAGAAGACAGAACATAATAGTGACATGCAGTCAATCAGGGCATCAACACATGTGTGTACGATCACCTAAGGATGTGCACATTCAGACTTAAGCTCTATGGTATGTTATTATGCTTACCCTATACATGCATTATATGGAATGGTAGTATGGACAAGTTACAGAAAGAACAAGTTCACCAACAGTCCAGAATACAGAGTATGAAGCTGACTTCATTATTTTGATTAGCATGTAATCTTTTGTTATGTAAAGGATAAGCGGCTATTGTAATAAGTTTATAAGTATGTATTAAACATTTTTGTAAACATGATTAAGCCATTTTTTTGGAAGCGTTGTGTATTATGTTTTTTGGCCGACTAAGGTCGTGTTTATAGTCGCATCTATTCAGGCATAAAGATATGTATATGTAAAGCAAAGATACATTTGAAGAGTCATTGAATAAGTCAAAGAAGATGTATAGTAGAGTAGTATGAAGATATCAGTATGAGATAGAGGCCTTAAAGAAGTTAAGAGAATACGTGCATAATTGGAACTGATCAGACATCTGTGTCACATATAGAAGTTCATTTTTGGATATAGTGCATATCTATTCTCAAGAGGTTGTAGCCTTCTTTCTCTTTGAGCAGTGAGCTCTTGGACAGTGAGTCCTCACACCTAACAGGTTTAATTGTAAAAGACTCCTAATAGGGTCAGACCCTTAACTAGGTCACTGTACTCATATTGTAAAGACTGCTTCTAACATGGCAAAGTAACTTTAACAGGTTCATTATACTAGTACAATATTTGTGGGTATTAATTTCTACCAGGGTTTTTCCTCTAATCAAGGTTTCCCTGTATTCATATCAAGTGTTATGTGATCTTGTGTTATGCTTCATTGAATGTATATTTGATTTATGTTTAAGTTTCTGAATTTGAATAATTATATAAACACTGATTCGCCCCCCCCTCCCCCCTCTCACTGTTTCCAACAATTGGTATCAGAGCCTGGTCCTCAGAAAGAAAAGTCTAACCACTTGAGGAGATCATGGATTCAGCAGAAGTCAAACATCTGAGAAATAATCTTGAAGCATCCCTTGAAGATCTAGATAGATCTGAGAAATAAAATGAGGAACTCAAACTAAAATTTGATGGCTCACAAATGCTTATCAAGAAACTAAGGAAAGAACTAAAAGATTGCTCCAGCAATGATTTGAAATTGAATGAAGAGAAAAAGTCTCTAAAAGATAAGATAGAAGAATTGAATGGTCAGTTAACTGATAGCTTAACAACTATTGAAGAGAAGAATAAACAAAACAAATAGTTGGATGATGAACTCATGCAAGCCAATATGAAAATCTTGGAATTGGAAAATATCAAGAACAAAATTGAAACTGAATTATCAGGAGCAAAAGACAAGATTGATAAAATACACACAAGCTCTGAGCTGATTCAATCATAGCTCTATGCACAAAAGCTAAAAGGTGACACCACTGGTATGGGATACAGTTTAACTCAAATTGAGATCAACTCATTGCAAGAAAGAAAGAAAGCTCTAACAGAATCATCAGAAGAAAAGAAAACTGAAAATCATGAAGAGACTAAAGCACAAGGTAGTCAACTATACTTTCTATGCCTGTAAAAAGCATGGACACTTGGTAGGAGATTGTAAGAATGTAAGACCCTTCAATGGTTATTGTTACTCCTGTAATAAGTTTGGTCTTAGGGCTATTCATTGCAAGACAAATTAAATAAATCAGCCACGACTGAACTAGAGGAATCAAACTAAATTCAATCAGAGAAATCAACCTCAAAGAAACTTGCAAAACATTACATGTCAGATATGTAACTACAATGGACACACAGCAAAATAATTTAGCATGATTAATAACAACACCAGAGCTCCTATAATCTATTACTCATGTGGAAAAGCTGGACACATCTCAAGGTTTTGTAGATCAAGAACAAAAGGACAAGAGAATCCCAAGAAATCCTTTTTTGAAGAATCAGGAGAAGTCAAGTTTGTGGAAGCCAAAGCTAATTCAGATAAAATATGGGTTGATGTAAAGAATGATAATGAAGAGAACAAGGTAGCATATGTATCCTCAGTGGATGCACCTTCTACTTCTGAATAGTTGACCCTCATGGTCTTAGGGAGAGCTATTCTAGCTCTGAACCCCTACGTGGCTGGTATACTCACCTCTGAGTATACGACTATGGATTCATGCATGAAATCAAGAATTGAAGTTGTATGCATTCACATATAGCCTTTACTTAATTCAGAACAAAGTTTGAAATTCTCTATGTAAACCACTTTACGACAATGAGCATTAAATGCAATTGATCTTTATAACTTGGAAAAAGATCTTAAAACCTCACTTTGCATTTGAGATTGGAGCATTCAGAAATCAGATAGGCATCAAGCATCAAAGCACTATAGCTTGGAAGTTTAGTTGGTTTATGAACGGATTACATTTGGAATAGAACCCTAGCAGTTGCATCATTTCAGAATTATCGTGAAACCCTACTTAACCTAGTTACAAGTAAGTATGGCCACTCCTATTGTATTCGACATTGCTAAGAGGAAGAGATTTGTTTTTAAGAAACATCCATTCAAGTCCATACTGGATGATGTCAAAGGAGCATTCTCTAGGACTCTGCTTGGATTCATGCATGTAGAAGACATCCGCGCATATGTTTATTGCAAGAAGGAAACAATTGGAGACAACAGCATTGCATCTCTCATGGGTTCTATGATGAAACCAAATTATACATTCAAGAATGAATACGTGCATCTCACTGATAACCCTATCTTTGAGTATTCCAATGCACATGAGTTTAATGAGCTAGAATGGGTGAAGATACTGCTAAGTAGAATACATGATGATCTATACTAGATAGGTGAGGTTCCTGTTCACATCACTGTTGATCTAATTCAGGAGATGAATGGACTACTCAAGAATAGACCAATTCTTCCAACTGGTAAAGATGTCAAGAAACAAGTTGAGCAAGCATGCTTATCCAGGAGTGATAGGCGCAGTGTGACAGTTGATCCCATCAAGGAAGATGACATTAAGCTAGTTACCATGATACTAGGTTATAAATTCTAGCATGCAAGTAGAATAAATAGTGTATCTATAGCCACTATCTTAGCAGTAATAAAAATGGTGAAAGACAACACTCAGGACAACCTATGTGAGATATTGCATGCTCAATTGATTGACAAAATCTGATCTATCAAGCATGACAAGAGAAATATATTCAGGTTTGGTTCACTGATCATATATCTCTACTTCCACATAGTAGGAAAGGTTGCAAATCTCTACCTAGACAGAAGCAAACCCACTATGTCACAGATTTCACTTAAAGCCACATCAGAGAGTAGTGTGAAAGATTCTATGGATATAGACATAAAGACATTCAGAATCAAGATGCAAAAGAGATTCAGGATACCTAAGAAAATAGTTGAGAAGTACAAAGACACCATATGCTTCATGGTGGAGATTGATTGTACTTGTATGGAGGCAGTTAAGCCTAGGACAAAATGGATTTACCCTCTTTGTTATGAAGTCAAAGAACATGTTTTGGAAGGTTATGCACAAGTTCTCCTATCTCCACCCAAAGATCCCAATGAACCTAGATGGGGCACTTACAGGGAAAAGACAAACCAAGTTGATTCTATCCTATACAGTGCTGAGAACAAAAGGAAGGCATCTAGGATTACCTCAAATATCCTAAAAGTTCATGGTGTTACTCAAGAAGATCTTGACAAAGCTAGAGAAGCTAAGATAGCCAA
>MU223056.1:156347-170825 GCA_018584345.1 Thuja plicata | reverse complement strand
ATGTCTTAAGGAACAAAATTGTCAATGAAGGAAGACTAGAGTCTCTCAAAAATATATATGACAAATATCAAGAGATAGACAAATTAGAGATTCATTCTATGATCATCTCTCATATGATTAAGTTCAAGAAGACTGTATTGGAACTTAAGACTATCATACTAGACAAGGTATGGAATATACTCAATATGTTGAAGATGCAAGCAATTGAAGAGGATATGAGGATAAGAGAAGAAACACTAGATATTCTTCTCCTGGTGTGCTCACATGATGAGAAAGTCATTTTGTTAGATTTAGTAAAGCCACACCTAAGAACCAAAACAAGAATTCTTCATATCATGAACAAGGAGTATGATTTGGTTGGTGAAGAGACTCATAAGGAATTTGAGTAGGTATTTCTGGATAGACATATGTATCCATAAATGGCGCCTATAGCTAAGGCAACTCCAGTTCCTCCTAAACACATTGCAGAACTAGTAATTCACAATGCACCTAAGACAGGTCCATAGGTTTCAGTGCCCTCAGTTTCAATAGCCTCTGATACATAAAAGGATTCATGGGATACTATAGTGATTGATGATATCAAGATATCTATGACCGCTTCTAATAATGATATGGATAAGTTTGAAAAAGAATTTGTGAACTCAAAAGAGATAGGGAAGGTATGCACTGATGACACATCCTTACAACAAGATGAAGTCCCCCCTAATGATTCACCAGATTTAAACAAAGAGCATGACAATAAAACCAATGAGATACCAGATATGGAGATCCCAGTTAAAATTGAATGCATGGATACTAGTCAGAATACCATATTCACACCATCCATTCAACCATCTACCTCATTGTTGTCAAGTTTAACTCCTGACTCAGCAAGTCTGGATGCTTGGGGAGAAGAAGATCTGAAAAATATTAGTGTCTTAGACATGGACAAGGCCAAAGCCAAATAGGTTATGAGTAATCCTCTCTTCTTGGAATCAGTAAACATTCTGAATGACCTTGTACCTACAGACAAGAAAGTAGCAAACATTCAGTCTGTGGATGATGTAGATAGTATGCTAACAAGCTTTAAAGCACATTTTACAAGCTTAGTAGACTCAGCTACTAGAATTGCAGAAGATGAGTACAAAAAGGAAAGGTTGAATGAACTAGTAAAGAACTTTACCTTAGACTTAAAATCATTGAAGATTGGTCATTCTATGTTGAAAGAGTTGGTAGCTAAAGGCAGAAATGTAATAGCCAACTGCATGGATAGGGTGAAATTGACCTTTGAACATATCAAGAAGATAGAGGAGGCAGATATTCTGGTTGACAGTGTTAGGAAATTAGTCGAGACATCCATGCAAGACATGAACATCTGCAATAGTATCTATCAAGGTCAGCTTGACAAGATAGAAAAAGCTAAAATGGAGATCAATAAGATAAGGACTCGACAAACTCAGTTGAGAAATGCACTTGCGCCCTCCTTAGCAGTTCTGGATGAGAACATCAAACAAATTGATGCCACTATTGTCACATATGATCAAGGTCCCTGCATGGACCTAATAAAAATGGAGAATCTCACCTATGCTCTATGCGCCCATCTCCAGACAATTGATGCAGTAAAGGCATTCTGGCAGCAAGAGATAAAGAATCTTCAAGTTGTATATCTAGATGTATATGTGGAGTAAGTATCTAGAGACTTACAATTTTGTCACCTTTTTCATTAATGTCAAAGGGGGAGTAATTAATGTGTGAGGAGAAGTGTATGTATATGTAGTATATATTGTAAAGTATAATGATATACAATTTTCTAGGTGTTAGTCAATTTTGAGTAACTTGGCCACATTCCTTTGTTGTCATTAATGACAAAGGAGGAGATTGTTGACAAGCTGACTCCTAGGGAGTATATGGCTTATTTTGTGTTTTCATTATGGCAACAAAGTCATATGAAGTTTTCATAGTAAACTATGAAGTGGAAAATTGACTAAGTATAGAAGACAGGACAGAATAGTGACTTACAGTCGATCAGGGCATTAGCGCACATGCGTACGATCACCTAAGGATATGCACATTTAGAATTAAGCTCTATGGTATGTTTTTATGCTTACCCTATATATGCATTATACAGAATGGTAGTACAAACAAGTTACAGAAAGAACAAGTTCACCAGCAGTCCAGAATATAGAGTATGAAGTCAACTTCATTATTTTGATTAGCGTGTAATATTTTGTTATGTAAAGGCTAAGAGCCTATTGTAATAAGTTTATAAGTATGTATTAAACATTTTTGTAAACACACTTAAGCCAATTTTTTTGGAAGTGTTGTGTATTATGTTTTTGGGCCGACTAAGGTAGTGTTTATAGTCGCGTCTATTCAGGTATAAAGATATGTATATGTAATGCAAAGATACATTTGAAGTGTCATTGAATAAGTTAGATAATATGTATAGCAGAGTAGTATGAAGATATTAGTATGAGATAGATCCCTTAAAGAAGTTAAGAGCACATGCGCATAACTGGAACTGATCAGACATCTATGTCACATATAGAAGTTCATTTTTGGATATAGTGCATATCTATTCTCAGGAGGTTGTAGCCTTCTTTCTCTTTGAGCAGTGAGCTCTTGGACAGTGAGTCCTCACCCCTAATAGGGTTAATTGTAAAAGATTCCTAAAAAGGTCAGACCCTTAACCGGGTCATTGTACTCATATTGTAAAGACTACTTCTAACAGGGAAAAGGAACTTTAACAGGTTCATCATACTAGTACGATATTTGTGGGTATTAATTCCCACCGGGGTTTTTCTTCTAATCAAGGTTTCCCCATAATCATATCAAATGTTATGTGATCTTGTGTTATGCTTCATTGAATGTATATTTGATTTATGTTTAAGTTTATAAATTTGAATAATTATATAAACACTGATTCACCCCCCCCCCCCCCCTCTTAGTGTTTCCAACAGACTTGCGTTCTTGCAATTCTCAATCTTTCCTTTCACGATTTGAGATGAAGATTTCATCATGTTTTCCAAATTTAGGGATTCCAATGAATGTTACACATAGCTTGGTAAGTGAAAATACTCACTTGATGTAATCTTCAACAATTCATAATACACTCGAATCTCTGTGAAATGCTTCAAAATGCTCTAATGTAATTTTTCTCTTGATCACTCTTCTTTGCTCTTTGATCGTTGTGTGAACAAATGAGCTCACTTCCCACAAATTTATACAAAATACCTTAGTTGGTGCAATAAATTATTGTCACCAACCACTCGTTCGACAAACAAATCACTTGGTTAACACTAAAGATACCTCAGATGGGTGAGTACAAAAAATTATTGGTTGACTCAAGAACTCATTTGTCTCTCACATGTTCACCGATTGGAATTTATTATTCATTAAAAATTAACTAACTAAACTAGTTTTGAGTTAACAAAAATATAATACCATAGTGCATCTTAATTCATGCTAATTTGGCATTCATACAATGAATATAGGGAAATGATGTAAGATATAATTTTGCAAAATGTAGTTCCATACTTACTTGCATTGCTTAGGTGGGGGTGGTGGAATCACCTAATCCATTGGATGAGGTGTCAACAACTGTTGTGCTTGGCCTAGCATTGTCATTGGATGCTTTCCTCCACATTTGATTCCTTATCCTCATGATTTATTCAATTGTTTTTCCATTTACATAAGTACTTGTTTCTGTTACTTTGTCTTTGCAATCTTTACTTAAATGACCAACCTTGGGACAATACAAACATGTCATTCTAGAATTTGTCCAATTTATAGATTTTCCTCTCCATTTTCTCATATAGTTAGCTGCAATATGTCCATATCTACCACATACTGTTCCATTAACCCAAGTGTTATAATCCCAAGTATATGCATTACCTTGTCTTCTCGGTTGATATGCATTTTCCTATCCTTTTGGTTTCAAGATTTTTTTCATCTTAGTCATGCATTTTTTTGATGTGTCACCATGCATGTTGCCAGTATAAGAGTACTTTTCCAAGTAGGGTTTCTTGTGTGGCTTATTCAGCTTATATCTACATTATGTGCTTGATGTCCATGCTTGTTAAAATTATAACAATTACCATTGAATTTAGGAGTGGTTCTAGGAATACCTCTTTCTTTTCTTTTGCAATCATTTGATGTGTGGCCTAGTTTTCCACAATGATAGCATTAGGGATTGTTAGGTTTTGAATTTGCATAGACATTCCTCTATTTATCTTGATTTGATTATTCTCCATGCTCGGTATACCCTAAACCATTATTTTTGTTAAGTCTGTTTTGACTGTTCAGAAATTCATCCATCCTTTTAGATCTTTCGTCTGCTCTCTTAATCATATCATTATGTTGTTGAATCTTTACTTCATTCCTCAGTTTTTCCTTTTCTTCTCTTAGTTCTCCAATATCTTCCAATTTTCTAGCAAGTTAAATGTTCACTCGGTTGGCCTCCTAGCTCATGGTAACCATCTGATTGATGATCTCAAAGTGATGTTTGGTAAGTCTCAATATTTCAGATTCTCTCTCTTGTAGCTTTTCATTCATTTGTCATCTATCATCAACAACCATATTTCTTTCTTGTTTAGATAACCTTGCATTTTTCATGACTTCAACCATTCTAACCATTTGTGTCTCTTGACTTCTCTTTAGTGCTTTGACTTGTTTAGTAAGGTGTTGATTTATTTCAAATAGATCTAATATGGTTCCTTTAGATGTATCAGAAATGCTACCGGATCTAGATCTAGATGTATCAAATGGGTCATATATCTCTTCTTCATGATAATTAGTCTTATTATAATGAGATTCCATATATTTTCTCTTAACCAATAACTCTTTCAGTTTCTCTTTGGCTTCTTTTAATTGTTCAATGTAGATCTGCAACTGCAATTTCTGATTCTCAATAGTTTTTTCAAGCTTAAACCTTTCCATCGTAAGATCTTTTTTCTTCAGTGATTAAAATTCCTAAACAAGAGAAATAGCTCTGATACCAATTTTAGGAATGATAGAAAGGTGTGTATTGATAGGGGAGGGGTGAATCATTACCCTTAAAAACTTTTCAAAATAAATCCTTGTAAACATAGACTGTAATAATCGAATGAGTAGTTTTCTTTCACCATACATGAAATACCATTACAAAAATGTAAATGCATGTAATCAAAACAATAAAACATTCACAAAACTCAAATACACATAACTCATGTATTTTGGTATTGTAGAAACACTTTTTAGAAGGTAAAAACTGTGGTGGGGATGGACCCACAAAGATTCACTACTATAGTAATAAAATAGCATGTTAGGGATTACAAAGATTGAACACTTCTAGTGATCTTACCCTGTTAGGAGTAATAATAAGATTTGTTAGATCTACCTTGTGAGAGAATTTTGCAACACAATGTATGTATCCACTCTGTTAGGATATTTAAGAAAAGACGGTTAAGTCTACTCTGTTAAGAGATTTTGAGTCTATTACAATTGTTTGAGAATAACAAGAAATTGTGAGCTGAATAATACAATCTCAATATTACTGATATTAGATCCTTTAAGTGCAATAAGTTTATCACCTTGCTGTGATTGATAATACCTTCTTTACTGCATGATAGTCTTGTGTCTATTCTGTATAAGCTAAATGCTTCAATGAAATCCTTGTGCTAAAACCCTTATCTGATCTTCAGATTTCCTTAGTGTCATGGCTAATTGATCATACTTCGCTCATTACTTCTACCAAAAATAACATATTGACCCTACATATATCAAACTATTTGACCTGATTAGGGTTTTACAATATCTTAGAAAACCTAAGATCAACAGTTTACAAAATTTACGTTGATCATCTATACATATGAAACATAACCAATAAATGATCATATTCACAATTAATGTCCTCCTCGATCTTGTTAATCAATTATCTAGCTCAGAAAAAATTTGTTACCTAGGATGATGTGCCATTACAAACTTTTATGTACCTACTGGTTCACTCGGTGAATACTGTCTCTCAATTCTTGGTGTATACTGCTTGATAATTTTTTTTCTCGATAATAACTATACTCAGTTAACTCTATGCTTGGTGATCTCTACCAACTAGACTGTCTTTGACTAGGTTACTGACTGGGAAATTTTAATACTAATGAAAACCTTCAAACTAATATGGATTAACATACTTTGACTAGAAAAAAACCATTCAAGATGTAAAAATCAGAAAATCTAACCTCTTGATTTAGATAGAGCTCAGAAAGATATTTCTGATGATATAAGATAGGTCAAAATCATCTATTGTATGCGCAAGATATCGCAAAAAAAATATTGGCTACTCAATCTAAAAAAAAGGGCAAGCTGTATGACGGGTTGGTAGCCATCAAATTTAACCCAGATCTCAGACTTGTGACTATTGACATCAGCGGAACAGAAAATGAGGTGGAGTTAAAATTGAAGTTTTTTTTTTGCCTCAAAAATTGTATGAAGGTCATGCATGCAAAAAAGAGGGCCCAGATTTGAATTGTGTCCAAATTGGATGTGCCTTATATGAGAATAGGGTTTTTGGGCCTTTTGGATGCAACCATGATGTCGGTTTTTTTCCCAAAGTGCTCAAAAAATTAACTCCCTCCCAAATCCACAAAAATTTGAGACAAAAACCTCTTGATAACATAGATCTAAAGAACAAGGCTAATTCTCTCATGAAGAGAACATGAGCATGAAGATCTAGAGCTTTGATACCACATTGGAGTTGATGAAAAACTCAACCCCATAGCTCTCAAGAATCACCTACATGCAAACACTTATCACAAAAAGAGAGAAGCAAAATCTAAGGAGGCCAGAATCAAGAGATATGTGGAAGAGGAAACATCCCCAATTAATTCAATAATAATGGGATGGAACTACAAAATATAAAGAGATCAATCCTTATAAAGGAGATTGAACACCAAAAAGGTGGAGAAACCTAGGTTGCATGAATAATTAATCAAATAATTAATTATAAAATGCCTAAAGTTTAGCTTAAGTAAACTAGAGATAAAAATGTGGCTTAATAATTAAATCAATAATGATTTATTTAATAAGTGAGTAAGGTGTCTTAATAATTAAACATGGAGTATGGGCTCCATTATGTCATTCTTGGTATGCATTTGGGAGTCATAAGGGTTGTAGATTTGGCTTGTAGCCTTGGGGGTCATAAGGGTTGAAATATGTGTTAAGGAAGAGTTTCTTTGAGATGCTATTTTAAAAGCCTTGTGAAGGCATTGTTGTTACATTTTTGTTTTTATATCTCCTTATAGGGTACTTGGTCCACCTTCACCCCATTTTTAGGGTCATTGTGAGACCCATTGTAGAAGGCTTGGTTGGGAGTCTTTTTGTGAGATTGTTGTCTTGTATTTGTTGTTTTTAATGTGTGTAACCTTCTTGCACTTGGTTCCCCAAGCTCGAGGTTGGCCTCTTAGAAGCCTAGGCTGGGAGATGAGCATCCCATGGTCAAGCTCAAAGCTTCTATTGTAGGTCCTTGGTTGTAAAAGTAACCTTGAAGAAATGAAGAGAAAAGATTGGTTGGAAGAAAAATGGAAATTTCATAAAAATGCATTTATGCTATCCTTTTAGGAAAAAATCTTTTTAGGGAAAAATAAAGTATTGATGTTTTTACAAAGAAAAAAGAAATAGGAAACTCTTGAATTCATTATTTTGAAATTTCAAAAACAAAGCTTGTAGTAAGAAAAGGATCTTGTATATGTTATTCATTCATTTTATTTTTGTGAATAATTAATAGAAATGTTTCCTCTCCATTTCATCTCTATGTGTAAGAGTTCTTTGGAAAAGAAAAACAAATATGTATGCTTATTTTCTCTTGTGTTCAAACTTTGAATATGGAAGTAGATAGACTTTATTATTTGAAAGAAAATTAGTATACCTAAACATAATCATTTGTTTATTTATGCAAAAGAACATTTCTGCAAATTTAAATGTTTATGCATAATATTTCATTCTTAATATTCTATTTTCATTAATAGATATTTCCAAATGTAAATCTGTATATATTTAACTTTAATATTCTATATTAAAATTCTTATTTCTTTAAAAGTTTATGTTAATAGAAAATCTGTTCATATTATATTATATATATAAGATTAATTTATAATAGATGGTGCAAAGAAGAGTGGAGGAGCGAGTTGTGAGTAGTAGAGGAGCAAGGGCAAAGGATGCTGAGCAATTCCTTGGTGATGCTCAGGTCAAGGTAATGGATTGGACGCAGATCGGGAGCTATAAACACATTGTTGGTGATTGGGCACAAAAGGCTAAATGCTAATTTCTTCTTGAGAAAGAATCCAAAGAAAAATTGCATTCGGTTGTCCCCTCTAACTTTGATTTACCACCACCTACACATGTTCCACAATAGGTCTTCGAGGGTGGCCATTGGGTCGACAAGTGCCTTCCAGCGCATGGGAAATTGAATCCTCTCAAGGCTCAGAGAACTAGGTATGATTCTCAACACCACTCTAGATCTAGAAGATATTGGAATAGGGCCTCTAGGGCACACTTTTCTAATCAGAGGAAGGTGCAGGGCGTAGATTTTCACAGGTATCATAGCCCAATTTTTTCTCTGATCCACAAGGATACTAGGGCTAGCAAGGAGGACGATTATGTGCCAATGGATATAGATGTTTCAAGAAAATTTAGGGAGGACATAGATATTATTTGTTTCTTTGCCTTCATCTGCAGAATTAGAGGAACTAAACCAAGTTGTAGCACTATCAGGTCAGGGATCACTAATAATTGGAAGACTGAAGTGATGATAAAATTTATGCCCAATAAATTCTTTATCGTGGCTTTTTGTAATGAGGAGGAAATGTGTCAGATAACCATTATAGACATTTGGTACATGGATTAGTATATGCTCTTCTTGATGCCCTAGAGCCCTAATTTCAAACCAGATTGTCTTTCATCCCTATGAATCATTGGTATGGGTGCATCTATACAACCTACCTCTTGAATAATGGTCCAAAAAATGCTAGAAAAAGATTGGTTGATCTATTGGGATGCTCATCGATATGGATCTGGAGACCCTTGATGGTGATCTTGGCAAGTATGTCAGGTTATAAGTTGCTGTCATCCAACCTATCCCAACAACCATAGGGATAAATTTCAATAACATCAAGTGGATTCAGGGCATAGAGATAGAAGAGGATAAAATATTTTTCCTTAGATGTCAAGTCCGTTCCCATTTCAAAGATTCTTGCACAAAAAATTAAAAAAATAAGCAAGTATGGAAGAGGAAGACGTTTTCTTTAGATGTCAATTGCATCTCCAATATTGCTCCTTCAGATGAAGGCTTTTCTTGTGATGGTAATGGCCTCCAACTGGCCATTTCCCCTATTATCTCAGCTTCTAAGAATCCTGTGGCTTTGGGTGTTCACCCCATTCATAATTCCAATGACAATCCAACTTTAGATGATGATGAGTCAGAGATAGATGGTGATGAACTAGATAGAATCAAAGAAATATATATATCTCAGAGGGCTCTATGTTTTTTTATAGGGGAAAACTCTAAAGGAAAATAAATTGAGGGGTAGGAAGTCCAACCAGTAGCTTAGGAATGAAGAGGCAGTCGCTAAAGGATTTGTCAACATCAAAAAAATTCTAAGTACCAAGGGAGGAAGCCCCTCCATTGGAAATCAATGAAGATCACTTTATGGAATGTCAAGGGCCTTAACACCCTTTACAAAAGATGCCTCATGATGAGGCAACTCCAGCTATATTTTGGCAACATCATCATTTTTCAAGAAACAAAACTCTCGACAGATGAGTGGACAACATTTGGGAATTACTGCAAACCATGTCGATACTTTTTCCATGGTTCCAATGGGTCATCAAGGGGAATTGGAATTCTTTTTAAAGAGTGCTCTATGTCAATTACCCCCATCTTCTCCTACCAAAACTGGCACTCTACAAAAGTTATGGATAATTCATCCAATCAAGAATTCATAATAGTAAATGTGTATTGCACGACTGGCACTAAGGAGAAGTGTTTGGTCTGGACCTCGATCCTTAGTTTTATCAAGGATAGAAAGGAATGAATTATTGTGGGTGGAGACTTCAATTCAATATTGGAACTATTAGAAAAGAGCAGTGGCCTCAGGAATGTTAATTAAGTTATTCTAGACTTTAGGGACTTCATGGAAGATTCTAGGCTCGTTGACTATCTAATCAACAATGGTTGTTTCACATGGATGAACGGGAGGAAAAATTTCACATCTATCTCTGAAAGGTTATATTTTTTTCTGATATCCCTAGATTGGTTTAGCTTCCAATCCAATGTTAATGGGAGGATCCTCCCAATTGCGATTTCAGATCACTTCCCAGTCGAATTGGTATCTCACTTGCATCAAGTCATCATAAAGCTCCCTTCAAGTTATTGAACATGTGGTGGAGGGACAGTGAGCATCTCAACCTCTTAGAACAATGGTAGAACAATTTTTAGGTGGTCGGGTCCATAAGTTTCAAGTTTTTCAAAGAAATTCAGCATATAATACACAACTAAAGGACTGAAACGAAACGAAATTCTTGAATATCTTTCAAGAAAACACATGCATTGGGGAGAACTTGAGAATGCTCAATAAACATGTCATCCTTAATGGAAAGAGGAATGAAGAATAACTAGTTGAAAATAATCTTAAGCATTAACTTTCAGAGATCTTGAAGTGGGAGGAGCTATTCTAGCACGATAAGGCTAGGAAACTCTAGCTCAAAGAGGGTGATTCAAATACCAAGTTCTTTCATGCCTCTATTAAAATGAGAAGGAATGAAAATAAAATTGAGGATATTTTGAATGATAGTGGGTCCCTGATAGTGGGGAAGGACGTTGTTGGAAGTGAGGTTGTTGCACACTTTCAGATATTACTTGGTAACTGCCAGCGTCTGCCCCCCAAGGAGGCATCTTGGACCTTATTCCAAGACCGGTCCCTTATGAGGATAAAATTATGCTCTGCTGTAAAATTATGATTGAGGAAGTCAAAACTACTCTTTTCCAAATCCATGCAAACAAAGCCCCAGGCCTAGATGGATTCACAACGTGCTTCTTCCAGAATCGCTAGCACTTTATGGGAACAGACATATGGAATTTGGTAGAAGATTTTTGCAAGTCTAAAAGGTTTGTTAAAGATCTCAAAAATTTGAGTGTTACATTAATTTATAATAAATAAGATTGCACTTATTTTAATGATTTCAGGCCAATATCGTTGTGTTATTCATTATACAAAATTATTTCAAAAGTTCTGGCAAACCATTTAAAGAAAATTATTGGAAAGATTATTTCAAAGGAACAAAACAGATTTTTTCCCGACAAAGACATTATGGAAAAAATCCTTCTCACCAGAAAAATTGTCCACACACTAACATCAGAATAAAAACCTAGAATTATAATTAAGTTGGATGTCTCAAAGGCATACAACAATGTCCCATGACATTTTTTAGATGGTGTCTTGCAGAAAATGGGATTCAGTGACCATTAAAGAAAACTCATCTCCTTTTGTATGACCACAATAAAGTTTTCATGGTTTTTTCCAAGCTACTAACGACATCAAACAAGGGGATCCCATTTACCATCAATGTTTTTCATTATGGTAGAGGCTCTTGGTTATGCCATCAAGAATCAGGTTCAATGCGCCAATTGGATGGGTATCTGAGCTTACCATTCTTGTGACCCAATTACTCATTTGTTGTTCACTAATGATACAACACCTTATGCAAAGAAAACTATTCGGGAGGCTAGATGCACTCAATCCACACTGAGGGATTATGAGTTGCAGTCTGGGAAAGCCACGAACCGCGAAAAATCCTGCATCTTCTTTTTCAACACCAAGCTCTCTAATCAAGGAAGAATTGCAAACACCCTCCAATTCTCAATCCAACAACTATCGACCAAATTCCTTGGAGAGAAGATATTCAATGGCTCTAATGCCTCCAAGCATTTGGTGGAGTTGATCAAAAGACTTAATTCCAAGGCAATGTCTTGGCGCAATAAGTGTCTCTCCTTCCCTGGGTGGATCACAATGAATAAGGTGGTTTTATATTCTATACCCACATATTATATGTCATGCCTAGAATTAACCTCCAAATATGAATCAGAGATAGAAGGCGCTATGAAGAAATTTTTGAAGGAGGGGTCCAATGTAATCAAGAAAATACCTCTGATCAAGTAGACTACCAGATGCACTAACAAAAGCACTGGTGGAGCCAACATCATATTACTCAAATTCCAAAAATTGGCATTGGGGACAAAAATCATTTGGAAATTTTACAAACAACCCCAAAAATAATGGTGTTATCTCTTCCAATCAAAATATCTTCACAACATTAATCCAACCAGATTCCTCACTTGCCCGAAACAATTTGGTGGGTCACCCACCTAGAAATTCATGTATAATGCCAAGCATATCATCACATATCACTTATCATGGAATATTGATAATGGTGAATTGGAAAACTTATGGTATGATTGTGGAATGATTTCAAATCTCTTTCTGATCTCCTTAAATTGGATGAATATATTCCACAAATCGTAGATCGGTTTAGGAGTGCAGTGAAATGATATGCTAATCCAATTCCCACGAACATGGGAAGAAATTGGGAATGGATGGATGTCTCTTCCTTGGGCTTACCAGAACCACTTACCTTGGAGTTGTGGGCCAAACTAGCTAAGAGGCAGTGCCAATTCACCAACATTCAGGATTTGATGATTTGGTGTGTGGTCAAGAGTGGCAAGTATTCCACCAGGTTTGGATATGCAGTTCAGTCTTCTCAGCCTGGGATCAATGACTGGTTGACTATTCCATGCTGGAAAATTTTTGTTTTGCTGAAGGTGAGGGCCTTTCTTTAAGTGGTTTTACACCACAAATGCCTTATGACTGAATTTTTTCATTCACGGCCCCTCATGCTGTGTTTTGTACAATAGGGATGAAGAAACCATTAATCATCTCTTCCTTACCTTCCTAGTGGTTGCCAAATGCTAGGATTGGATTCATAATGAGCTGCAATGGCCTGGCCCACGTCAGGAGAAGATCAGTGACTTCATTATTGCTTGGCCCCTTAGGCAGTCTAATTTTTGGGTCATTATTTAGATTTTGAAACCGTCAATGATTTTATGGAACATCTAGACTAGAGAAAGGAACTAACACATATTCAAAGGCAAGGAGAAGCCCCTTGCTGATATCATTTTGCGCATGTACATGAGGCTATTACCAAAATAGCTAATAATAGGACTATAGTCAAGAGGCATTCAATCTTCATGCGATGGGATAAAGAGATGTGTCTAAGATGGCCAAAACTAAAAATTCCTTCCCCTCCACCCATGAAATGTAAGGTTAATCTCTCACTAGTCAAATAGAAGTGCCCCAAGCTCTTCAGATGGAAACTCAACTTTGACGGGGCTGCCAAAGGCAACCCGGGTAAAGGCGGTGTTGGCTGCATTATTCATGTTTCACAAGGAGCATTTGTTTGGGTTTCTTCTAAGAAGATGATTATTTTCACTAACAACACAGCCAAATGCGAGGCCCTTGCACTCAGAATCAAGTTATGTCTAAAATTGGGCATCGATAAGGTTGAAATCAAAGGTGACTCACAAATTTGTATCAAAGCTATTATCACGGGTGAATGCAAAAGATGGTATTTGGATAAATCATTCTATTTAATCAATCCATCTCTCAGAAAACTTTAGAATTATTCAATCCAACATATTTATCGGGAGGCCAATTCAAGGGCGGACTATATTGCCATTTATGTTGTGTATCTTCAACATGAAATTGTGGATGGTTCTAATGTTGATATTTGGTCTAGGCTTTAAAACATTCTTGATTTGGATTGGTCAGGAAACTGTATGGATGTGGTGCCATAGTGATTGCATCATGTGTTATTAGTCTTTTGGCTAATATTCTTATTGTACAGGGTGCTACCCCTCCTTTTTTCTGGTAGCACTTACCCAAAATAATAAATAAATTAATAAATTATATATATATATATTCTTTTATGCTTTATATTGTGTTTTAAAAATTATCACATTCTATTTTTTAAAAATTAACATTCCTTCAAATATTTATGCTATTAAATTTTAGAGTGTTCACACACACACACACACACACTCGAAACTTAATACAAAAATAAATATATATAAAAACTGTAATATAGAAATGAAGTTTTAATTATTATTTTTTAAATGCTTAAAAAAAAAATTTGGGCAGCGGTAGGGGAGCCATTTCCCCCTACCACCACTGTCGACCCTTAAGGGAAGGCAGTGGGGAAGGGGTTTTGCCCCGCATGGTAGCAACATCTTTGCGTGGCCACCACAGCCACAGTCGTAAGACTATGGTATATGGTGGGGCGCGGCGGCTGCAACTCACCACGATAGGCAAGCCCGCCCCTCTATACCCCCATTGCCACTTTAAATAGAAATGCAGCCTCGCGCTTCCATAAAAGCAATTAATCATAGCCCCCATGATGATTTACATAAACCTGCAA
>MU223056.1:107152-156269 GCA_018584345.1 Thuja plicata | reverse complement strand
TATATATATATATATATCATTGTTGATCCTCCATATCGTCCAACCCACAACAACAAAATAGAAGAGATAGATACAAAAAAAGAAACAAGGTTTCTAGTACAATGAGAGAGAGAAGAACAAGGAAAATGGAGAAGAGAGTCTTCGTTTTAGCGTTTGAAAATTGCCCCTTAACCCTAATTTCAAATTAGGGTTAGGGTTGTACAAGTAGGTAGATTAAATAATGTTTTTAATGGGATTTGAATTGTTAGGGTGGGAAATCTTATTCCCATGTGGATTGACCTTCTAACCCTATTTATTTGGTTAATTCATTTAAACCTAGGAGTAATTTTAAATATATTAATGGGTTAGAAAATGATGGAGTAACTCGGAATATTATATTAAATAATTGGTTAAAGTATTAATCTTATTAAATGTGGAGTTTTTTAATCTAATTATTTAAATTTGATTATTAAGGCACATTCTAAAAGAGATATAACGATTAACTTATTATCTAATTGGTTTTTAAAAGATAATGGTTAAGAATTTTATTTAGTGAAATTAAATTAAGACAATTATTTAAAGCACATAGATATGTATTTAAATGATTAATCTTACATCTTGTCTATCATTAAAGTGATTTTTAAAGGGTTTATTAATAAAATTTTATGGGGTGGAAAGTAATTAAGTTTATTTCAAAAATAGGTAATCAAACATACTTAATTTAGTGACATTAATAAAGTGGTATAATTAAAGAATATTAAACGAAAGATTTTAAATAAACCTAGTCTTTTATTATAATCCTCTAAATAAAAATTTAAATGTTTCACAAAACATAAATTAAATAATAGACCTTATTATAAACAAATTGATCTAGTGTCGTGTTCACACTAAGGTATGGACACTTGAATATAGAAACTATATAGTTGAATCGTTGAACTAAATTATTTTTGGAGTTAATGAAAATATAAATAATAGAATTTTAAATTAGTGGAATTAATAAATGAAGTTGGGACTTCAATACACTACATTGAAAAGAGAGAAATTTATCAGTAATGCATTGTTAATTAATTAAATCAAATATATCAATTAATTCTCACACCTTCAAACTCTATTAAGAGCATAATTAAACTAAATTTAATTAGGGACATCATTAACGTTAATGATAATTTTTATGGACATTTGACGCCTATCCTAAGGGTGATTTAGAATAATGAGATGGTTATCAATATAATAATATCAATAAATTAATCCCCTTCATGAAAATTTGCTTAGGGGTGAAAGAACTGATTAGGTGGTTAAACATATTAAACCTGGAAACTTAGTTATCCACCTCCTAAAAAATGGGTTGAGGGATGTTGACAAGTCATCATGATTCCCCTTGACCCTAATAAAGACTATTAAAATTTACCTATTGACGCAACCTATTTCGTTAATGATATTAACTCAGAAACTAGTTTAGTAAACTTTGGGAACCTCTACTACATTTAACACTATATTATAATGCTTTTTAAAAAAAAAATGTTTTTGGACATTAAATTTGGGGATGACATTTTGGTAGCAAATCGAGGTTCAACACTAGGAACCTTGCAAACCATTACACTTCACCTAGGAATATATTCTGCTTGGGTAGGAAACCCTTAGTTATGCTATTAACATGAAGAAATTAAATGAGAATGAGGACGTGTCCTCATGACATGTGGGATGCGGGGTGAGAGGAAGAGGTTTCATAAGGGATCAGGGACCCCCTCCTGAATAGACTTCAACCCTCATCCCAAATTTTAGGGACAAGTCTTCTAAGCCATGGACTTGACAGAGTCCATATTCATATGTTGGGATCATAATTCTAGTTTCTCAAATATAAGATGTCATAGATGGATAGGGTCATGCTTTCATTGTGAACTTGGGATGATCTAATGTTTGAGTGCCCTATTGTGCCAAATTTGGAGTACCCTTTTGGAACCAACCCAAGTAGCACCTTCTTGGAATGTATGATTTCCCTATATGAGCACCCCTTCCAACTCCCTTAGACTGCTTGGTTTTTGTATTTCTATAGGTGTTGGAGAGTCTAGTGAACAATTGAAAATGTAGTAACAATTGTGTAGTGGTGTCATATGTTTTATTTTGATGGCTTGTATATTTTTTTTGACCCCTTGTTGGTTGCAGTGTTTAGAAGCCTACAAGTGAATTTCTTTCTTTGTGTGTCTGTGCATGGTTAGTATTGTTTTTTGGTATCCTTACATGGATTGAGGGACTATTGATTTAATCCTAATAGGGTGTGATGCACTACACCTACTTCGTTATCTTATCAGTGTGAGTGGTATAAGACAAAACCAAGTTGTGCTTGGGCACCTTAAATTTTAGCATCATTATGCTTTTCTCTTATAGAGTGATGTGTGTACACTTCAAGAAATAATAGAAAGAGATACCTATTTATGATGGAAAGGTGTTTACCTATGGTGGTAGGTCATTCAGGTTAACTATCTTTATCTCCAGAATGCTCGGTAGACTTAATCTCTGGGGAAAGGATGTGTTATTGTGTAGATGTGCAACATCCCTATGGGTTACTCCTATTTGAGGCATCATGTGTGCCTAACATACTTTCCTTGTGACCTCACTTTTATCATACATGGGGAGAAATGGGACCCTTGAGCACGATGGAACTATTCTTCTTGTGTGGAGTAGAGTTTGCTACCAAAACCTTAGAGTTTTTAACCATTGAATCCAATTTGGGGCTTGTATAGTAATTTGTACCCCAGTGGTGGGAAGAACCCCTGCAATTGTTTGTCAACCTTTCTGTAGATCAGTGAGTACCTCCCTCTAAGATTTCGTAATTTATGTTATAACCTTATCCTTTGACATAGGGATTGAGATGGTAATATCCTACCTTATGGAAAGTATTGCATGTGTGTGCAAGATAAAGGAACCCTATAATGAACCTTATATTGCTTCAGTTACCAGAAGTATAGTGATGCTTAGGTAGGGTACGATGCTTTGGTTATATGCCTTGAGGTTGCTAAGTAGTGCTGCCCTTAGAATCCTTGGTGGATACTCCCTCTTATGTGACTGATTTCAATCACATTGTTTTGCAAATGACTTTATGTAATTGTTTATTTTCTTGGTGGAACTTTCCACATGTTGTGTGGGCTAGAATATTTTGGGTATTTATTTTGATTGGAATTAGTCACCAACTTTTGTATCTATTTCTTATAGAAATTGTCACATTGGATGTATTGTTGAAATGAGCTCACTTTGAAATTTATTGTTGGAATTTAATTTCCCCAATTGAACTTTTAATTTTTGACCATGGTGACTATTCTGAATGTTTTCTTATGCTGGTCAGTCCTATGTTTTGTGATTCTATTAAGCCCAATGTGGGCCACTGATAGTGTGTATAAGTGAGAACAACAAGGAGAAACATACTATTTCTCCTTGTCGAGCAATACTAAACTTAGGAGATAGGATCTTAACTCTATTTTAAAGGTGTAGTAGGGTTTGTAAATTCTTTTTAACTTGAAGGGAGTGCCAACCAGTAATAATGTTCATGTAGGGTGGAAAAAGCTATTCGAAACATACGAATTGAATTTGGCCATGAATGGGAGTGCATACCACATTATGTAATTTTTTGTAAGTATGTACCATGAAAGGATTCTAGTGGCATGAATTATTATTTTGAACGATAAAGGATAATTGGATGTTTTAACTACCTTGTGTATAAATTAGAAATAGTGTATAGATGCTACTCCAAATAATGACCTTACATATCTTATTCGGTATTGGTCAAGTATTGAAATCTGGCATTAAGCCTTAGAATGAATACTCTATGGAGTCCCTTCTTTCCTTTAATGTGAGTTAGGACTTGTGAGGTACCCTTTTCTTAGAAATATAATGATGAATAACTGGGAAAAATCTAGTTCGCTTGTGATATTGGCCCATGTGGTGGGCTTTGATGATCATATGATGATGTAATGATTAGACCCTTATCTTCATTTGTACATATAATAAGTGATGGTTAGGTTTCCTTATCACTCTTGGTGAGAATCTATGTTAGAGATTTGGGGTACCATAGGAAGGATTGTTTAACAAAATTCCTAGCAGTGGGATGGAGGAGCACGGAAAAATCTTAGGGATAAATTTCCCTCTATCGAGTTAGTGTGAAGATGAGAGTACGAGGATGTCCCCTTTAGGACCCATTGCCACCTGGTGTAAGGTAAGATTGGGATCCAGTAGGAAAGTGTTCATGTTCCCTAGAATGAAGGATCCCTCATCTCCATAAGATTTTATTTCTCCTATGTTAGGGAGATTCAGTTGTGTCATATTGATCTGATCAGATGGAAGAAGTGCATTTGACCTTAAATTTGGTAAGCATTCTTGTTCTCTAGAGGAAACCTTATGTGTGTGTATTTCTTCTTGGTGTGCTTAAGTTGGGGGTGGTATCCCTTTGAAGGGTATAATTTGGGTAAATAATTGTCACCTTTTTCTTAGGAATGGGTGATTTAGTGAGATTATTATTTGATGAAAGGATGCACCAAGAAAAGCATGTTTGTACCTTATTTTTAATTGAGATAATGTTTTCTCAGGTTTCCCGAGTTCTTAGCATTGCAAATAAAGAAGGAAATTGGAGGGTAATGTTCACTATTGGATGCTCCCTAATGAAGTAGTGAGGGTTGTGTTGTGTCTTGGGTGGAAGAGACCTTAGTGGATGTGTTTTCATTTTAACTTGCATTGTGTCCATGACTAGTTATGTCCTTGAGGGAGTGTTGATACTCTTTTAGTGTGTGATCAATTCCTCTAGATGATATCAATTTGGATGGTTAGTACGGTTATGTTAGAGTTGACATGAAGGAAAGAAAATATGTGTACTCGCATTAGGATCAGATAATTATTTTTGCACTTTGGAGTGCTACCTTGATTTGATGCATCGGCTTCCAAGAGTAATCTTGGACCTTAGGGGGATGATGTAGAGCCTCCCTTGTCTCCTTTCTATACTTGACATCCTGAGGGGTGTGGATTGAATTTATTCATGTATTCATGACCATGTTGCACCCTTGTGAGATTGTACCTCAGGGTGATCTATGTCTACTTGAGTTAGGTGAACTCCGTTAGATTGCCCCTATAGCCAAGTTACTTGCATTAGTCTCAACTATCAATACCTTATGGAAATCAAGGAGTGTGAGTATAGGGTATTGTGCCACTCTTGATTTCAAGTATTCAAATGCATTGTTAGCCTCCTTAGTCCAAACAAATTTTATTTTCTTTCCACCTTTAATTGTGTCAAGCATAGGTGCATATACATGACTAAACTTCATAATGAATTTTTTTGTAAAAAGTAGCTAAACCATGAAAGATTCTTACATCACCCTGATTCTTAGGGGGTTCCCAGTTGAATATGGCATCTTTTTTTGAGGGATCCATCTTGAGTTTCCCTTGGGAGATTACAAATCCAAAAAATGCGAGTTCCTTCTTCAAAAAGACACACTTGTCTAAATTTATGAGAAGTTTGTGTTCATGCAGCCTTTTGATCACCATTTCCACATGCTTGAGATGTTCCTCTAAACTGCAACTAAAGATTAAAATGTCATCATGATAAACAACAAGGAATTTTCTATTATTGTAATAAAAAAGTCCATTCATTAACCTCATAAAGGTGGAGGGTACATTAACTAACCCAAAGGGCATGAAAAACCATTCATAAAGACCCTTTGTGGTCTTGAATTTTGTCTTCCATTCATCACCTGATTTTATCCTTATTTGATGATAACCATATTTTAAATCAATTTTTGAGAAATAACAAGCACTACCCAACTGGTCTAGCAAGTCCTCAATCCTTGGGATTGGGAATCTATATTTGATGGTTACTTTATTAATTTACCTAATGTCAATACAGAGAATCCATGAACCATCTTTCTTGGGGGATAGGACTGATGGGACTGCACAAGGGCTTAAGCTCATTTGGATCATACCTTTTTGTAGAAGTTCCTTTACTTGCTTGGATATTTCTACATTCTGAGTGGGATTCATCTTGTAGGGGGGCTTGTTAGGTAAACAAGCACTAGGTACAATGTGTATTTGATGACTTATATCACTTATGGGTGGGAGGGATGAGGGTAAGTCACTGGCAATGATGTCATGGTAAGTTTCAAGAAGTTTATGAACTTCCTTTGGTATTGATTTTTGTTTGTCTACTATTGTTACATTCTTTGGTTTTTGGATTAGAACATATCCTCCCTTATCTTCCCCTTTTACTGTCTCAATCATTTCCTTTTCTCCCACAACTATAACTATTGGCTCCTTTTCTTGTTTTGTATTAGGCAAAGGCTTCATCATGAAAGAGACACCACTTTGGACAAGGATATAGGTGTTTTTGTTGGAAATAATGGGAAGTATGTACTAAGAGGGGAGGGGTGAATCAGTACCTCTAAATTTTTTAGTTAATTAACCTTTAACCTTATGTAATCAAATCCTTGCTTTAGCGATCATATATGTTGTTCTTTCTTTATGCATGTGATATCAATTAATAATCTTAATTGTATGTAGATATTCATAGAAACATTCATGAAAGAAATAACACATAACACAAGATATGGTAATGTAGAAAACCCCTGTTAGAAGGTAAAAACTGCAATGGGGATGTCACCCATAAAATCTTCACTATCTGCAGATTGGAAGGGGCCTGTTAAGGCTTACAATTTGATCACTTCTGATGATCTACCTTGTTAGGAGTATTATGTGGAGACTGGTTAAGGACTACTTAGTTAAGAGCTTTAGCAACACTATTTAGTGTGCACCCGGTTAAGAGATTTACAATGAGATTGTTAAATCCACCTTTCTTGAAAGGATTTCTTCTATTTGCTACACTTGTTAGAATGGAGACAAAAATAATCATTGACCTAAGTGTATGCAATCTACAATTTTTTTATTACAGATCCATTAAAGTTTACATGTACAATGTATCACCTAATGTGATTGATTAATACCTATGTTGCTCAGTAGCCTTGATTCTTGGTTCTTGATAACCAAATTCATCTTTTGTTGTTCTGCTTCTTGAAACTCTAAGTCTGATCCATAGATGTGCTCCTTGGCTACAATCATCCTCTCATATATTACAAATTAATGATTACACATATATTTATACAATATATTTGACCTTTTTAGTTTCACGTATTAAAAATTTAACTCTATGATCAAAGGTTTACAACTTGACCTTGATCTCCTAGTTTGCATGTTTTTAATCAGTTAGAATGATTAAAACAATTAAAATTATGTTTCTTGTTCCTCAAGAAAATGGTTTTAAAAACAAATCTAAACTCTGAATATATAGCATAACTATTTTATCTGATGTGGAAGTCAGATCCACTTTTCTCGGGTATAAATGACTTTCAGTTTCTGATGCTCAAGTTTCTCTGAAATCAGCTTGTCTATCTTTTAGTGTTCCTTTGTTGAATTATCTATTGGGTTCCCTCTCTCTATCAGGTTCCTCTATTTCTACTCTTTTGGTTTATAGTGTAACCTTCTTGTCGGGTTCCTATGTATCATCTTTGAGTTGCATTTTCATTTTACACTGTAAAACTTGTGTCATCGAGTTTCTCTATACTTAGCACTTTCGGTCTAAACTGAAACTTGTCTTTTGGTGTAGTGTAACCGATGGTTCAAACAAATATTTTCTCTTTGTATACTAATGGAAAAAACTTATGTCATCAATCTCCCCCTTTCACATTAGTATCAAAAAATGATATGTGCAAAATATTAAAAATGTTTATAGTATGTACACCATGTATATTACTTAGTCATTTCATGACTCTCCCTATGCATATGTTAGTATATTATAGTATATGTGTATGTACACTTGTCTTTATACTATTTATTCCTTTTCACCTTGTCTTTTCCCTTTGTGCTATATGTACTGTACATATCATTCTCCCTTATAGTACATATCATTTTCCTTTTCCCCCTTTTTTAATAGTAAGGGAAAAGATGTATACCTATAACTGATCAAAAATATGAGAGTGAGAGTTCTTCATTTCCTCCATCATCTTCTCCCATTTCTCCTTTAGATTCTCAAGAGCCATATGCTCTAGGCTAATCCTGGCATGCATGTCGTAGATGTTATCTGCTATTGACATCTCAAGGTTGGCAATTAGCTATCTTGCTGAACTTATGTGCTATTGTAGAAGTGTGAGGTTTGGTAAAAGTTGAGCCTATATCTTGGTAACCTCTTCTCTAGATTATGATTCTGCTTCCCAAAGTTCTTTCCTTAACCTTTTGATTTCAATTATCTTCTCATAATGCAATTTGATTGCATTGCCATCTGTGGTTAGACTTTTAGCACTTGCATTTAGATCAGAATCGATCTTTGTAATCTTATCACTATTATCTTTTGTGAATTTATCCAAAGTGCATAGATTTTTAATTAAGGAAATAGCTTCAGTAATGCTTGGATCTAATTCATTTGTTAGTTTTGAAAGCTTTTCCTTATTTTCTGCCACTTCTTGGCTGATCTTTCCTGTCAACTTGTATTGGAACTTTTGTTATGCTTGTTCTTTAATAGCCTTTTATGCATCCACATTTTGAGTTGTGATTGCTTTGGTGAGAATGACAACTTGATCCAGAATGGGGACATTGTGATCAACATCAATGTTAGGAACTATTTTTTTTAAGATGTCTCTTGTGGTTTCCATCACTAGAGAATCTTTGTGTTCTTTTCTAAGATTTTCCTGCATTTTTTTCCTTTGACATATCTCTCCATATTATATAAGAGATTCATAGTCCAATGTGGTTGGATCACACTTTTGTATTTCAATGATTTCATCAAGTGTGACCTCCAAATTACTCTTATTTGTTTTCTTCTTCTTCTTTTGTGATGCACCTATATGCAAAACCATTGCAAGTTTCTCTGCTTGGTTTGTTGTTTTGGAGGATTGTTTCGGTGGTGTTGTACCTTTTTCCTACTATTTGGGGTTTGCATTTTGGTTGTGTGTAGAATTATCCTCATCAACCTTGAATATAATTGAAGCATCTCCTTCGGTGTTCTTAGGAGTGGTATCAACTAGCTTATCTTGTTCACCTCTCTCCTTTTGCACTTCATCTATATCTTTCATTTGTGCATCCTTTCTGGTGTTATCTCCATATTTTTGTGTGTGATCTATATTTGTGACATTTTGATCACCACCGGTGACTACCTGTTCATCGGTTGTCTATTTCTTCTCATCAAATGTATCATTTTGTTCATCATTACCCTTATTCTCAGGTATGCTTGCTTCCTTCTCTAGTGATTTCTCCTTTTTCAAGATAATTTTGATAGCTTGTATTAATAGTGGTATCTATCCTGGTGTGTCTACCTATGTTGAATCTGTTGTATTGTCATGTTCATTAGTTTGGTCCTTGACAACAGTGACATCTTCATCTCTCTGTACTTCATCTATGAGATCTTCTCCGGTAACATCAATGATTGTATTATCCGACCATGTTTCATCTGCAATGTCTATATCCTTGTTGGATTTTGTGTTCAATGATTCTTCATTAACATCTTCATCAGTAATAATAATATGTTCAGGGCTCTAGTTAGCCTGATCATCTTTGTTCTGTTGCTTTTCAGTAAGAGCAATTTGTGGCTCGGGACTTTTATCCTTTTTAAGTATATCAAGTATCTTTCTCCATTCAGCCTCACTCCTCCTGTCTAGTTCAAGTAGATTTCCTTGAAGTACATGATAGACTCTTAACTTTGGTGAGAAACTTTTGTAGTGTTCCTTCATTATCTCTTCAATTTCCTCCATTTTAGATTCGAGAGGCATGACATAAACTAGGGCTCTTTCCCTAATCTTTTTATCATAATGTGATGCAAATGTCCATCTTGTTGATAATCTATTCTGAAGTTCTTTTGGCATTTTATCTTCTACTTGTATAGGAACATATTTGAATATACACATCATTTTGATAATTTCCTCTTCTATTTTATTTTGATCCTCGGGATCCAATGTTAGCCATTTCTTAATCTCACGGTCATTTGTTGTACCCAATTTGATAATGGAAGCACATACCTCATTAATAATTTCAAAAATCTCACTCTTTTCTTTTTGGATAGATTCATCCTGCTGAGTATCTTCGATATCTTCCTTGGTTAGGATTAATTTACTTCTCCTCTTTGGTGATTTGGTTTGTTTGGTTCGAGGTTTTCTTTTGTAGGTCCTTACTTCACCTTTATTTATTGGTGAAGGACTTGCATCCTTTGTTGTCTGACTCCTGGTCCTAGTTGCAACAGTAGTCCTTGGCTTCTTTGTTGGTGGTGGAGGTGGTGAATCAGACTTTATGGACTCTGAGTCACTCTCATTCTCAGATTCACCAATGGGTGACTGACCCTCACTTTCTTTAGTCTGTTCTATTTCCTCCTCATTCACCAACAATTTTTCCTTCAAGGTCTTAACCATTTTATCTTTCTTTCTGTCAATGTTTTTCACAACTAAGCTAGTTTTAATCCTTTCTTTGGTTTCCTCATAAGTTCCAAACTTGGGTTGTGATTAGTTCAATAGATCATTTATCAATGCCTCAATAACATTTGATTCTTGATCTATGTTCACCTCATAATCAAGTGGAGCCAGTCATGATGTCCTTGGTACAACTGGCTTGTTGTAGGTATAGTTGGTGTCTACCATAAAACATATGTTAGTCTTGAATTTTTCTACTAACTGTTCTAGAATCCTTACTCTCTTCTACATTCTTTCTTTGAATCCAGCAAAGTATTTATCCATGACTGATTCAAAATTGTCTCCTAGTCATTTGATGATCGTGCTAATCTATGTGGTCATTGGTCTAGTAGTGTCCTATTTGACATTTCCTATGGATGGGAAGGATTTTTGGAAGTAGAAAAATATGCACATGATGAGTGAACCAAACTTACATGAGTTGGACTTTGCAGTCCTTATTGTCTTCATGTTCTCATCCAAATGTCTTAGCAGAAGTTCTGACATATCCAACTGTAGTCCCTTCTTGACAATATTATGTGTTATATCCACTACTATGGATGCAATACTGTTCATCCTGCTAGCCTAAAAGAACTTGTATCTTGAGACACATGCTCCAAATTTTATTTCATCATCAGTGATGGTAGATACCTTTAGTCATCTTCCATCCCATGCAGCTCCTGTGTTCTTCTCAATGTCAACTCAAGGAGGGTGTTTCAGTTCTATGGGTTTCTCAGTTATGGGATAACAGGTAATATCATGTATAACTTCCCTGGTTATCGGTTTAGGCTCATCTAGCCATAACTTTTGGTCATGCAGTAGACTTAGCACTAACCGAATCCATTCAGTTTTGAAATCCTTTGGGAACCATAGGGAATTTGTGAGCCCTTTTACTTCAATATGTTTATGCTCTTCCTTGATAGTTCTATCATCATTGCAAAGCTTCTTGAAAGCTTGTTCAACTTCCAGGTCTCCTATTTCTACAATCTTGTAGTGTATATAAGCTCACACATCTTCAACGAGAAAAACCCTAGCTGGTATTATGGAGAATGCACCAGCATTGTCAGATTGTGAAGCAACCTCAGGACATATCTTGTAATGAGGTTCCTCATAGGTTGAATTCTTGATTAGGTTAACCTTATTCTTCTTATCATTCTTGATCTTGGAGTTTCTTGATGTAGTTTCCATCGTTTCTAAAATTAGGGCTTTTTCCCATAAATGAAAGTAGCGTTCTCAATTATCTCTATTACTTACTACAACCTCTGTAGCTGTTAGGAATCTTTCTGGAGTGCAGGGAGCGGAGATGTTGATGCTCTTCAACCAGGTAGCTTTGTGCTTAGGTTCCTCTCTTTCTCTTCAATCTGGTCACTTGGTGAAAAATGAAACCCTTTCGTTGTCTATTTATAGACTTTTCCCTAAGTCGAGTCATTAATGCTCAACCACTTCTCGGTGTGTGAAGACAGAGTTTTTGGGTGATACACAAATAAAATTCTCAGTGAGAACATGATGCTTTGGGGCAGATTTCAACTTGCACTGATAGATTTTGGCGTATGGCAAAGACAACATGTCAACTTTCATGATTACCGATGAATCTCAGTTTGTACTTAGCAACTTAGCTTTATACGTTAACCAACGATTCTCGCTAAGTATAGAAAGATTAGCTTTGTATGTACACTGATACATTTTTGTATTTATTGAATGACAAGATTTTTTTCATAGAAACATTACAAGTAATACCATAGTGCATCTTTAATCATGATGACTTGGTATTTTAACTATGCATAATGGAACTGATGCAAAATATAACTTGGTAAAATGCAGTTCCACACTTACTTTTTCTGCTTAGGTGGGGGTGGTGATGTCACCAGATCCATTGGATAAGTTGTCACCAATTGCATTGCTCGGTCTAGCTTCATCAGTGTTTGTAGATTTCCTCCACATTTTGTTTCTCATCTTCCTAATTTTTTCAATGTTGTTTCCATTGGCAAAGGTGCTAGTCTCTATCATTCAGTCTCTACAGTCTTTCTTTAGATGAAAAAATTTATGATAGTGTAGACATGTCACTCCCAGGTTATTCGGGCTCCTAGACTCATAAGAATAATCTAATTTTTGATCTCATGATGATGTTATGTAAGTCTTTGTATTTTTGACTCTTTCTCTTGTAGATTTTTAGTAATCTTCCTTCTGTCATCAATAGCTAGTGTTCTTTCTTTCTCAGCTTGTCTAGCATTGTTCATGACATCAATCATTCTTACCATCTATGTCTCTTGAAAAATTTGTAGAGATTTCACTTGTATAGCCAGATGTTGATTGATTTCATTCAGACTTGTGATGCTTTCTTCAGATGTGTCTGATGCTTTTCTAGTTGTGGATCCTGAAGATTCAAATAGATCTGGTATCTCTTCTTCATGGTAGTCTATTTCATTATAGCAAGATACCATAATATTTCTTTCATCCAACAACTATCTCATCTTGATTCTAGCTTGTTTATACTGCTCATAGAAGATTTGAATTTCTAGCTTCTGATTCTCAATACTCTTGCCAAGCCTATAATTCTCCATTGTATGATCTTTTCTCTTAATTCTTTAAAATTTCCAAATAAGAGATCTAGATCTGATATGAATTGTTGGAAATAATGGGAAGTGTGTACTGAGAGGGGAGGGTTGAATTAGTGCCTCTAAAACTTTTAGTTAATTAACCTTTAACCTTATGTAATCAAATCTTTACTTTACCGATCATAGCTATTGTTCTTTCTTTATGCATGTGATATCAATTCATAATATTAATTATATGTAGACATTCATAGAAAAATTCATGAAAGAAATAACACATAACAAAAGATATGGTAATGTAGAAAACCCCTGTTAGAAGGTAAAAACTACGGTGGGGATGACACCCACAAAACTTCACTATCTACAGATTGGAAGGGGCCAGTTAAGGCTTACAATTTGATCACTTCTGATGATCTACCCTGTTAGGAGTATTATGTGGATACTAGTTAACGTATACTCTATTAAGAGATTTAGCAACATTGTTTAGTGTGCACTCGGTTAAGAGATTTATAATGGGATTGTTAAATCCACCTTTCTCTAAAGGATTTCTTCTATTTGCTACACTTGTTAGAATGTAGACAAAAATACTCATTGACCTATTTATGCAATCTAAAATTTCTGATTATAGATCCATTAAAATTTACATGTACAATGTATCACCTAATGTGATTGATTAATACCTTTGTTGCTCGGTAACCTTGATTCTTGGTTCTTGATAACAAAATTCATCTTTTGTTGTTCTTCTTCTTGAAACTCTTAGTCTGATCCATATATGTGCTCCTTGGCTACAATCATCCTCTCATCCATTACAAATGAATGTTTACACATCTATTTATACAATATATTTGACCTTTTTAGTTTCACGTATTATAAACTTAACTCTATGATCAAAGGTTTACAAATGGACCTTGATCTCCTAGTTTGCATGTTTTTAATCAGTTAGAATAATTAAAACAATTACAATTATTTATCTTGTTCCTCAAGAAAATGGTTTAAAAAAAATCTAAACTCTAAATATAAATCATAACTATTTTATCTGACGTGGAAGTCAAATCCAAATTTCTTAGGATATAATTGACTTTTGGTGTCTGATGCTCGGGTTGCTCTAAAATTAGTTTGTCTGTCTTTCGGTGTTCCTTTGTTGAACTTTCTGTCAGGTTCCCTTGCTTTATCGATTTCCTCTATTTCTTCTCTTTTGGTTTATAATGTAACCTACTTGTCGGGTACCTCTATATCATATTCGGGTTTCACTTTCGATTTACACTGTAAAACTTATGTCATCAGGTTTTTCTATACTTAGCACTTTTGGTCTGAATTGAAACCTGTCTTTCGGTGTAGTTTAACCGACGGTTCAAACAACTATTTTCTCTTTGTATACTAATGTAAAAAACTTATGTCATCTATTTTTCCTACCATTATTAGTGGCATCCACATCATATTTCCATGGTCTACCTAGGTGTAGATGACAAACATCCATTTCCACTAAGTCACATAGAACTCTATCCTTGTAATCACTTATATAAAATTCTACCCAAGCCTATTCTTTTGCTAATGTTTTTTGACCCTTAGTTAACCAAGAAACATTATAGGGACATGGATGTGGAAATTTTTGTAATTTTAAATTTTGAACCATCTCATTAGATGCTAAATTTTCAGTATAACCAGAGTCAATGATCATTTTACATACCCTTTCATGGATTTTACAATTGGTTTTGAATAGTGACTTTCTTTGTGGTGGTTCTCTACCTTGGGGCATCTACATCAGGGTCCACCTCATCATTAGGAATAGGTCTTCTTTTGTTCAAGCTCATTTGATGTGTTGCTTTGATTGTCTTCTTGGGATAATTGTACTCTTATTTCTCTTTGGTGGTTTGACCCCGTCTTCTCAAGACATCTAGTGCCATGGTGTCCCAACTGGTTACAATTGAAATACTTCAAAGGGCCAATCTTTTCTTCCACCAAATCTTCCTCTTCCAAGGGATCTCCTTCCTATATAGTTTTCTCTAGAACTTGAATCTCCTTATTCTCTATTTTTTTGTCCTTTTTATCCAAAATGTCTTAGGGACTGTCCTCTTCCAAAAGAGTTTCCTCTACCTTTGAAATTTTTATTATTGTTATTGTTTTACCCTTTCCTCTATGGCCTATCTCTTGTCTTCTCCTTAACTTGTCTTCTACTTTCAATGCTAATTGGTATAATTTCTGTACTATCTCTGGTGTGTGTAGACTTAGGTCTTCTTGGATTGGGATCTTCAATCCATTGACGTATATTGCCAATTTTTCTTCTTCTGTCTCTTGTGTGCTAGCCTTCATACACAATTTATGAAACTCCTCAGTGTACATGCTTACATCCATATCTCTTTGTTTGAGATTTTTGTTTCTTCCTATGGAGTTGCACCCCATAGTATTTAGGGACATAGGTTTCCCTAATCAATGCTATCATCTTGTTCCATGTTGATATTATATTCTTACCATTCTTCACCCTTTCAGTGTGGATGAAGTTCCACCAAGTCAGGGCTCCTCCCTTCAACTTGGATTTTGCAATCTTGACTCTTTGTCATTCTGGTATATATTCACATTTAAATAAACTTGTCAAGGATTCTATCTAGTCCATTGATAAATCAAGGTGCATTCTCCCACTAAAAATAGGCATGCCCACCTTTGCATCCATGGTTCTCCTCTCCATGTATTTAAGAGCATTCAAGAGGGGCCTTTGGTCTCCAGAAACCTCTTCCTCTTCCTAATCATGGGATTCTTCTCCTTCCCCTTCTTCATAATTTCTAGAGTGTCCATCAATCCTCCTGTCCATCCTATAGGTTTGATTATTTCCAACTCTTCTCTTAATGCTAGGTTGTTTTCCCTCATTTCCCTATTATTAGACATTTGTTCCTTGACTAGTTTGGCTAACACCATGTTATTCATTCTTGAATTGGTTCTCCATCTCCCTCTGACATTTGTGTCTTTCAACTAAGAACTCCTCCTAAGCTCTGATACTACTTGATGCAGAGCTTATGGTTCAATCTATGTCATAAAGGACCAAATTTCTTAACTCTCTAAGGAGGTCAATTACCATAGGCTCCATACCTTACAAATCAACTTCCTCACTTCAATACTGCATCCAAAATAACTAATTCAAGTTTCTATTTGGGTTGATTTGGAAAATCATACCCATTGAACCTACTTGGGTACACCATCTTTTGGTAAAACACAAGAGGAAATATGAATATGTGTAATGGGATTGGATCAACTTGCCAAGGCCTTATTCAAGACTAACATGACACAAATCCACCATTGGGAATACTTCTATAATTCTAGTTATAATACTTCCTCCTTTATGCAACTAATTCCCTTGTAGCCCTATGCAGACAATTTTTGAACCATAACTTATTTTCCTCCTAAAGACCCAGGAAATAAAGGAAATTTTCAGATACCCTTTATCAAGATACAATTCGGCCCTAACTCAGGGCTTGTAAATCTATCATGAAATTCCTAAATGCTCACTGTCTTGACATGTCTAATTACCCCAATTAGGACAATTTAACAAAGGAATTACTCACAAAATGGAGTGTAGAGACTAACCACTAACTTAAGGATGGTATCCATGTTTAAAATGCTCCAAATATTCAATATGAGTGCTTGATTCAACCTCAGCATGCCTCTATCTTCAAATGTTCATTATGTTCACAAGTTGCCACATAGAGATGTCAACCCAAAATCAATTGAAACTCTTTATTTTGACCACCAACCTGAAAAATGGTTTAGGATTATCAAAATACATATACATTCCCCTCATTTTACCAAATTTCATATTTTTCCAATGGTGGAATGAGGAGAAGAAGACATTTATTCAGAGAAACCCTAGGTAACTAGGATTTTCATGTAGTTTCCACCAAAAGACTATAACATTTGTTGTACTATGAATCAAAGGATCTGCCTAGGTGAAAATTAAAGGTAATTTACTTAAATTCAAAAATTCATTAGTCTCCCACCTTGTTGAATCCATACAGGGCCGTACAGAATGAGATAATGCACTATTTGCAAGAAAAATGGTCAATTTTATTGATTATTTTATAAAAAATTACATCATGTCTCCTCCACCCGCTAGTAGGGATATTTGAGGAGTCCCCCCCCCCCGCAATAGTTACAAATTTATTTCAAACATGAATCCGTTGGGAGGAGTTTTTACAACCAACTTTTCAAAAGTTGTCAAGTCGACCAAAAGTTGCTCAACAACTTTTTATTCAAATGTTGCATGTTTGCATTTCTTGCTCTAAGTGAATAGTTGTTGTTTTGTCACATATCTAGGGGTCAGAATGGACCAAAAATTCCTAAGAAGCACCTAAAATACTAAAACAATACAAATTTGAAGATTTGTGGATCCTTTGACCATAGTTGACCAAGTGGTTCATAAAGACCAAATCTTGGCACTAGGTCTTACAATTGGATCATTATTGCAAACTAAGAATTCCCAATTGTCTAATACATGTAGAGGACTCCTTCATGCTAGTGGGTCTCCTACACCAACATTATTGTGGGATCACCCTATTCTCTAGATAAAATATGTCCATGTATAACCAATGATGTTCCTTCTATATCATTCAAAGTGTTCACCTCTTGTAGACTTAGTACTGTTTCTGCATCTCTCACATATTGTTGCATGAGATCCATTGTGGGAGCTAGATAGGCCTACAGCACCATAAGTGATATAATTTTATTTTCTTTCTCTTCTTTCATCTTCTTAATGTTGTATGATATCATCTTCACCTTAGCAGTGTATGCTGAAACTGAACTGGTTAGAGGATCAAACTTTGTAACCAAATCATCAAGTTCATGTTTGGCTTCCTCTCTCTTCTTCTCTAGATCCTATGTAATAGAGGTAACCTTGGAAAATTTTACAAACATATTTCCTATCTCCCGTAGAGGTTCCTTCATTTTATTCACCATAACTCCAAGTGACTCTTTTTCTACTATTATGGTCTCTTTCAACTTTCATCTTGTTGTTTTTCATATTCTTTCATTGCTAGCTCCAAAGGTGCATTCTCCAAGTTAGGTACTTGATAAATAAACAACCTTCACCAACATAACCAATTGATCAATAGGAGTATCTTTTTTTTTCATACCTCACATTAGGTACTAAATTTCAAATGATGTTTCTTGCTCCTTTTAGTATTCTGAGCTTGTTTTTCTTTCCCTTCAACTTGTCCATTTCAGCTTTCTCCCTGAGTTTATCAGACATTTTCAATAGCTCTTTGGGGATCATAGGAGTAATATAAATATTTTTTTGCATTTCATCATGTTTAGATTCATCTTCATCTTCTTTAGAACTAGTTGTATCCTTTGTTTTTCTCTTCTTCATTGTGCTACCATCACCTGTTAGATCTATATCTAGTTAACTTTGATGAATTCAATTCTCCTTTCCTCACCCATGTCTTCTTCAAATCATTTCTTATTTCATCAAAATTAAAACTTTCCTCACATTTGGCATTTTCATCATTGTTCACTGATTGACCTCTAGTATATTGTCCTGGTCTACATGACCTAGCAAGATGACCAACCTTTTTACATACATAACACACCATACTTGTTGGATTCCAGGCTTCATAATTATCTCTTTATGACCTTAATCTATAGTCCATATCCATATGTCCATAGTTGTGAATTTTAGAATAGGTAACATCTAACTGGTTACCTTGATTGATAGGTCTCTACTGGTTGTGATCATATGATCATTGGTTGTTGAGTCCAACCTTGCAATCATTAGCTCTATGTCTAAAATTTTTGCAATAGTAACAAAATCCATGAAATGTATTAGGTTTAGCATTGTAGTTATCAGTTCTAGCCTAGGATTTTTTTGATCTAGCAGTAGAACCTATAGGTCTAAAATTTGGATTAATTGGTTTAAACCAACATATATTAGTAGTATGACCTTCCTTGTGACAATTAAAACATAATGGTTTATACCTTCTCTTGCCATTATTATTTTTCACCTTGGGTGTGGATTTTCTTTCTGCATTGAAGTCCTAAGTGTCGGAAGATTCACCAGTTTCAAAGTTCATAAAACCTAAACCTTATTTCTCTCCAATCATCCTCTATCTTCCAAGTTGTTCATCAAGTTTAACATAATTCTTTCTGAATTTATCTAGTAGATCATTTGTAGCTTTCAAATCTTCTTTTAGCTTTTCATTCTCTTTCCCTATCCCCTCATTCTCTCTTTCAATATAAGATTTATCTCCATTTTTTATCGTGTAAGTGTTCCTTCAATGTAGCCACCTCTTGCCCCAATCTGAATAGTTGCTCCAAATTTTCTATTAGGGTTTCATCTTTAACCTTTAGGGCATCTTCAACAATTTTATTGACATTATCAACAACCCTTCTTCTTGCAAGTTCTTCAACCATCATGACTGAATGAATTTCAATCTCTTTTTTTAGATTTGTCACTTCACTTTTGAGTCCACTATTTTTATCCATAATATTTGCAACTGTTTCCTCTGATTCTTCTAATAAACTATCCTTAGATAGTTTTAAAATTTAATCTTTACTTTCACTCAACTACTTAGAAAGCTCTCTTCTCTTAGCAAGGGAATGCCTCATCTTTTCCTTCAATTCATTGATAAATTTTCTTGCATCCTCAAGTTTCTTTTCATACTTATATCTATCCATGTTGACTTATAGGTATCTTTTTCTCAAGTGGTTAGGCTTAATATCAGGAGGACCAATGATCTCTAATACCAATTGTTGGAAATCATGTGACTGAGAGGGGGGTGAATCAATACAAATAGGTATTGACCTAATTCAGCCACCAATCAAATTAACTGCACTAGCAACGCCCAAACCACAAAGCATATGAATTAAGTAAAAAAATAATAGTAAAAAATATCAAACATCCCCAAATTTAACACATATAACACAATTATTTTATAGTGGAAACCTTTGTTAGAGGGAAAAAAAACCACAGTGGGGATGACACCCACAAGCCCTATACTATTGTAAATGAGTTTTCCCTATGAGGAGCTACAAATACCCTTTCTGAGGGTTCACCCTGTTAGGAGTGATTAGTACACTATTAGGAATACAAACATATGATTTAAGATCTACCTTGCTAAAGGATTTCAAACCTCCATTAAGAAGCTACCCTATTAAAGGATTTACAAATAAGAACATGTTAAAGTTCACCGTGTTAGAGGATTTGATCTGCTGCAACTATTAGGGAACAACAATATTGTTGATCTATAGAATGGAATTGGTTTCCTATTAGATCCATTTAGTTCCTTTCCTTCCTAACTCTAGTCTGATCTTTGATCCTTCAATTGATAACCACCTATCCTAAAAATATGATCGCAATCCTAAATGAAACAATTTAGTGCTCCTTATATAGATTGATGTTAGGTAACAAAAGATGTATAACTTTGCACCACAGTCATCTCAATAGATTATCCAACCTCCTCAAAATTAGTGTCAATGAAATCCAATATGTCATCCTTAAACCTTTTACCAATATTTAAAATTAATATGTCATCCTCACATCCACCAGCTTAATCAAATTAAAATGAAACTTTGATTGGTGATCAGATAGGTAAACTGTCTTCACTCTCAAAAAAAAATTCAATTAAAACTTTGAAATAAATTGTTGCGGTTGGAACCATAGATTCCTCATACCATATACATAATATATCTCTGATCACAACATCTGAATCTTTCCTCAACTTGACCGCTACCACAATCTGTTTAATATTGTTCTTCCTGAACACCAGTAAACATACATAGTGTATATTTCCATTATCGATCATATACAATTATTACCAGTCACTGCAATCATGATAACTGAATACATTATCATCAAGGACAACCAATTATGCATCCACTCATGGTCACTTTGCATATCACCTCCAAAACTTATCATAATTCCAACAATATTTATCTAGACATGAAAGTAACAAAAAATGTAGATCTTGAATTAGTGGAATTCTCTCTATAGCCATAGAACATAATGAGAGTTATGTTCAATCCAATTGGCACATTCAGTCATGTAATTGGATCACATTTGAAACATGTACCCAACATAGAGGACCATTGGGCTAGTTTTGTTGATAATTATGAGGTCAAGATAAGGTATTTCTACAAAATGGAAGACCAATCATGCAAGATATGGGTCTCTGACAAAGATAGAGCTAAAGATAGTTAGAATATATTGCATCCATCCGATAACAAAAAATGGGTTTTTGACAAAGAAATACACAATGTTGATGTGATTGTTGTAGACCAAGAAGATATGCAACATATATAAAAGGTTATGATTAAATAGACACACAAATAGGTTTATAAACCTTATCAAATGGACCTTGTCCCCAAAGTTGTAGGAGTTGAAATGATACCATAGCCAAAGTAGGCCAGAACTTCAAGAATCAAGAAGAAAGCTACTAAACCTCCTCCTCCCACTCACCCATTGGGGTATGGTAGATTGGTTATTTAATAAGTTCCTATTAAGATCTAGAAGTGGAGGAAAGTAAAAGGGGAAACCCAAGAAACTCCTTCCACTGGCAAGAATAGAGAAAGAAAAGAGAAATATGTTGCTCCTATTACAACTATTGCCCCAAAACCCTCTTTGGTACATCAAAGGAAAAATACTTCCAAGGTCGAGGAAAAAGCTAAGGAGGCATTTGATGGTGTTCAAGAGGAAAAAAAATTTCTTGGGAAAACAATCATTGAAATATGAGAAGAAGAAGAGGAATAACCCTTTCTCGAAAAAAAATATTTTATATAAATATATTAGTGGCTTTCCAAATTTTCCATAAAAAGAAAACCCTCTTAAAAAAAAGAGGACCATTGTAGCAGAATCACTTCACATTAAAAAGACACTACTACCACTTCTATTTAGAGAAAACCAAAAATACCTCAATAAGAGCATCCTCAAAATTGGAATAATGTACTCTTATCAAGATCTTTCCAAATGACTTAGCAAAGGAGGGAGAAATGGAAAAATAGCCACCTCTAGACACAATAAACATAGAGGATGATACAAAAGCTAAGGTCCAAATAACTAAGTTTATAGAATCTAATATAGAAAGGGAAAATTAGGTATAAGAGGAGTCAATCATAGAAGAAGTCCCTAGGATCAATGAGCAAGAAGGTATTAAAAAGAGGAGTGAAGAAGAGGCTAAGGATGATGTTGCAACAATAGAAATGGATGCACTAAGAAATGAAAATGAAGAAGATCTATACTTCATGCTTGATGAAGTAAGTTTACGTGAGGATGGTAATGATGAGGCCCCACACTGAAAAACTCCTAAGAGCGATCTTGAAGAACATCAAGAATAAAATAAAGATCAAGAACCAAAAGAATAATAACCTCTCTAAAATTACATCGATGAACAACACCTAGAGGATTAGCAATATGAAAAGGAATAAGAACATAGTTTTGAGGATGTCTCAAAAAATCTCAAATTTCCCTTTTCAACAAGAGAATGAAAATAAATAGGAACGAGAAAATTTGCATAGGTAACATCAAGTACAACTATAATGTGGCTATCCCAGATTAAGGAATTAAAAGGAGGTTGAATTCAAATATTTCACAATATCAGAGGAGGTGATCAGGTCTGTAGAGGCTAGGAAGAGGACTAGAAAAATATTGAGGTTATCCCAGATTGTACATAAAAGAAAAATAAGTTAAAAGGAGGTTGAGTTCAAAGATTCCACAATATGATAGGAGGTGTTCAGATCTCTAGAGGCTGGGAAAAGGGATAGAAAAATATTGAGGATCATTGTAGATTCCAAAGGACACTTGAAATCCCAAATTACTATCCTTTCCATAGATAAGTTTCAAGAGGAAATTCAAGAACATGATGACTAGTTACACAAACTAGACTTAGTTGTCCCTACAAGGGAAGGAGAGAAGCATTTGTTGCAAGAGGCATTGACTGCAATTTTCTAAAGGATACAAAATGATGAAAATACAAAGGGTAAGTTGCAAGCCCAAAATTGATGAGTTGAAAAAGTTTCTTGATCACCTCATAGGACCATTAGATTCATTCGCAAGCCCAAATTGATGAGTTGAAAAAATTTCTTGATCACCTCATAGGACCATTAGACTCATCTGCCCCATTTAAAAACATCCAATCATCTCTAAGGGCCCATTTGGGGGCTAGAATTTTACAAAAATTGACCTTATCTAATTCCAGATAATGCCAATTCCATGTTTGTATCCATTTAATAAAAATTGAATTAGAATTTTGAAATTCCAATTTTGCCCCAAAATGGGCATATCCATCTTCCACCCAAATAGGTGGAATTGAAATTTCAAATTCCAATTCTATTTTTATTAAACCAAATAAGAATTCTTTTTGGGTCTGTGAGGAAGTGGAAAAGCACAAAATTATTCATTTTTCATTATCGCGCATTCTCACACATCCTCATCTAGTCATTTTTCTGTTGAAATTTGGACTGCCACAACTGATACCTCCCCATGGACTGCCAAAAATTATAGAAAGTTTGCAGAGGAGAAGATAAAGTGTGAAAAGAAGGGCATCTATGTTGGTGTTTCTCATTGGGCATCTCTCAATCAGTTTTTTTGGCTCTGAGCGAAGGTTTGGTTAGAGGTTTCATTCATCTTTAGGTAATGCATTTTTTTTGTCGCTCTTTTTCTAACACTGCGCTATCTATTCACATAGACTATGCTATCTATTCACATAGACTATGCTATCTTTTCACATAGACTGCACTGATAATTTTTTTCATTTGTTATCTTTTCACTCAAATGAGATTCTTTTGTAACGCCCATTCTCATTGCCATGCAAATTTTTGTATGAATTTCTCTGCATAGCCCATTCATAAGAGAGTTATAACTAACAAGATTGGGTATAATGCCAATTCTCTTCATTTATTTCTGTAAACTAAAAGCTTCTTGCATGTTACCAGCCCTGCAGTGACCATTGATAAGGGTGTTATACACTTTTACTTTAGGTGCGACATTTCTTCTCACCATCTCCTTCAAAATTTCTTCAGCTTCATGCAACCTTCCTTCCTTACGTAATCCATTTATCAATACACTATATGTCATGACATCAGGTGCAACACCCCTTTCCTACATCTCCTCAAGAAGGTAAAAAACCTCCTACATATTGCCACCCTTACCATACCCATCAATTAGTGTATTATATGTAATGACATCAGGAACAAAACCTATTGTGTATGTTTCTTTTAAAATATTTATTGCCTCGCCAATCATATGTTTCTTATAGAGGCCCTTGATTAGTGTGTTGTAAGTAATGACATTAGGCACAACACATCTTCTTCCCATCTCCTGACATTAAAAAAGAGCTTCCTGAGTATTCTCCAGCCTTGAATACCCATCAATAATTGTATTATAAACAACTCTATCAGGACTCAAACCCTTTCCAGTAATTTCATTAAAATATTTTTTGCCTCCCTCATTTTCCCTTGTTTGGACAACACATTCAACAAAATACTATACCTAAAAATATTAATTTGAATAAATTTTCTTATCATTGAGCTATGAATATCTCAAGTACTGTGTACATCTCCAAGTCTCGAGCACCCATCAATTAATGTGTGTTAAGTGACATGATCTGGCTCCAATTCATATTCATACATCTCATTTATAGTCCCTTTAGCTTTCTCTAACCTACCACTTTCACAGATCCCACTAATCATAGAATTGTAGGTCACTAAATCGGGTCTGAGACCTTGTGCAAGCATGTGTATTATATGGCATTTAAGTGTATTATTGCAGGTAAGTAATTTGCATTGAAAAACCTTACTTTTAAACTCATTAGCTGTAAAAGTTATCAAAAATGAGATAAATATTGAATCTTGAATGTAAAACTTAGCACTCATTGCATCCAAGTGATGTTCATAGAGGTGAATCACTAGGATTCACCTACCTCCCAGGAAGTCTCAGTGCTTCACCTCTGTGAGCATCATAGAAATTCAATGAGTGCTTAGTGTTACACCTTCCACCCACCCCTCTTTTCCTTGTTTCAACTATAATGCAGTCAATATTAGTTGACTGTGTTATAATAGTAACAACACCAGACTTAGATCCGGAACTCATGGTTAAGGTTGCCTGTGACTGCAAATTACTCCCACTATAAATCATATAACAATACAAGAGAGGAACATGGGCTTGGTTGTGTTTGATCAACATTTTTATATGTTTATGATATTTCTCATTGTATGGGCCAACTATTTCTTTCATTATAGTTGGGTGTTTTCTTGTGGATTTCCATTATGTTCCTCTCCTATCTTGTTTGGTGATTAGTTTGTTGGTATGTTTAGGTAATTGATGGATCTTATCAGCGATATTAAAGTTCAAGGAGAGATTATCAAGAGGAGAAGAGTCATTCCTCTTGTTGTAGTTTTTCTTGTCGCCCTTGTCGCAACCATAGCAGTGTATGCAAAAGAAGGTAGTAGAAAAAAGCGTAAGCACAGAAGAGATGTAATTCCTTTTTGTAAGCATATTATCAACTCAAATAAGATGGATTTCTTTGACCAGATATGCATGAGTAGACAAGCCTTGTTTCATCTAGCCAATATTTGAAGGCAAAAAGGAAGCATCAGAGATACAGAAAACCTCACCATAGAAGAACAATTAGTCATGTTCCTCTATACCATTGGCCATAATCTGAGGAATCGTAAGATTTCACAAAAATTTGGGCACCCTGGAGAGACAATAAGCCAATACTTCCACAATGCCTTGAGGGATTTATTAGCGCTCTATGTAGATTATTTTATACCCATTAGTCCAAGCACTCCTCCGAAAATTAGTGGGAAGAACCATTTTGATCCATACTTCAAGGTATATCTCCCAGTGGATCAATTTTTTTTATCGAGTTGTAATCCTATTATCGCATGTTCATTAGATTATGAATTTTTTGACTACATGATTGTGTGGGAGAAATTTATGGATCCCATATACTAGTCACTGTCGATGTCAACATATAAGCTAAATATTATGATAGAAAAGGCAACTTGTCACAGAATGTTATGGGAGTGTGTTCATTTGATTATAAGTTTCAATACATCCTTGCTGGTTGGGAAGAGTCTGCTGTAGATAGTCATGTTCTAGCTTCAGGTCTCTCTAGATCAGATCCACTGGTAGTTCCCCGAGGTATATAAAATATGATCATATAGTCAAGCATACAAAAAATAATACAACATTATAACAATATACTTTATTTTCTGTAGGAAAATATTATTTGGTCGATGCTCGATATCCAAATGTACCAGGATTTCTCATGCCTTATCGGTGCACACATTACCATCTAAAGAAGTTTTCAAGGGAAAACCTAATAAAAACACCACAAGATTTGTTTAACCATCAACACTCCTCACTCAAGAATGCAATAGAGCGTACATTTGGGATTTTGAAGTAGAAATTTCCTATCTTGAAGCATGCGACATCTTATCAAATCATGACACAAATAAAGATTGTTTTGGAATGTTGTATACTACACAACTTCTTTACATTAGAGGATGACCTTCCATCCAAGCTATAAATTGAAGAAGAAGATGGTTGTGATCGGATAGATGTCCCAATGCTTGAGACAAATGGGTTGAGCCATTGTGAGAGAGATGATTGGGGGAATTTTTGAGATGAAATAGCAAGAAGGATGTGGGAAGACTACAAATCTTGATATTAGTAATTTGAATAACTACTATAAAAGTGTTTAAACTTTAATGTCAGATTTCATAATTTTCAAGAACTGATATATCTACTTAAAAGTTGAGGAGTCCATTTTATAATAGTGGTGTTATCATATATTTAGTCATTTCATGTTATTTTAACTGTTGTTATGACATATTTAGTGATGTCATGTTATATTTAATGATGTAATGTTATATTTAATTTTTTTATTATATATGCTAAAATCCTACCTTTTGGGATCAGGCTAAGTCATGCAAACTTTAGAACGTATAAATCATATTAACATATCAAAACATTATCAAATCAAGAGTTTCCATCATAACATCAGATGAGCCAAACAAGTGCACCCAAGCCTTGTTGATTTTCTCATAGAGAGGAGTGTGGGTGTGCTCTCCCAACACAATAACTAAATCCCACTATGATTATGAATGATAGTTAAAATGAAAGCTAATGGATGTGATAAAGAGCTCAAGAAAAAGTATGAGGAACTTGTCTCAAGCCTTCATCAAAATGATGATGCAAATGCAAAGAAGTAAACTAATGCATGATCTAAGATTTATTGTCATTATCCTAACATGTAATATCTAAATTATTTGAACTTAAAACAAACTAGAATGCTAGAATGCTCAAAGAAATCCTAAAATGAAACTAACATGATAACATTACAAAAATAATGGATGATTTACTCTTGGCAAGAGCCTCTATTTATAGAGTTTTGGAGGGAAGGGAAGGGCTTGGATGAGGTGGAGCATATGTGGAATCCACATAGATGCCACATAGAGGACACAAGGGAAAGGGGACAAGCCATGCAAAAGTCAACACAAGCCTTTAAGGTTTGAGTGGCTCAAGGTTTGCTCACACGTGTGAGCAATTCTTGGGGAATGGAGCGGGTGACAAAAGAGTGGCTACATTAAAGGAAGTTGGTGGCTTCCTTTTGAGGATTTGATCACACATGTGGGAGCATTCCATTAGTGCTAAAAGGAGTAGGAATCATACTTTAAGTGTGATTAGTATGTGTTTAAGTGAGGAAGTAGGTTTATTAAGAGGGATAGGTAGGGTAGGGTAGGAATAGAGTAGGTTTCTAGGTAGGAGTAATAGGTCTTTAGGCTAGGGTTAGATTAAATTTAAATTTAATCTTGGTTTAGAAGAATATTAGAAATATGGAGGAATAAATAAATTTGATATTTATTTAAAAGGGGATTTATGGAGGTCATGTATTAAATAAAATTTAATACATTAGAGGGATATAGTATCTAAACTAAATTTAAATACTATAGAGAATGAACTATATTTAATTAAATAAAATAGAGGAACATAAAAAATATAGTTAATTAATTAAAATCAACTATAATATTATAGGAATATTAATTAAATTAATACAAGGATGATTTTAGACGTCTACATTTTGCCCCTCTTTGATGCGGCGTCGAAAGTGGCATCGCGTCAAAGAAAAGAAAATAAGATTCCCTAGAAGAAATAGGGAGACCTAGGGCGATGATGGTAAAGGAGTGTGTCCCCTCGAGAAAATAATAGAAAATATTTTTTGTAAAATTTTCTCGAAAAAGACGGAAAGAGGGAGAAAGACAAATTGCATGGCCTATCGGGAAGGAACAGGGCTCAAAATAGGGACCAGGATGGAAAAATGGGGACCGCGGTGAAAAAAGGGACCCAAGAGGCCTATAAATAGGCCACTGGGGCCCAAGAAGAAGTCATTTTCACTCACGAAGAGCTAAAAGATGAAGAAGAAGAGAAGAAATGGTGGAATTTTAAGAGCGTACACAACTTGGAGAGCGCATCAGGGTGTACCAATGGACCATAGACGCAAGACCAACAGTGATTATTCAAAGGAATCTTTGTGCAATTTAGCATTTAATGCTTTGTAGGACATTTATGACGCCCTTAAGGTGCCAAAAACTGGTCTGCAACAAAGACAGCGGTCGCTAGACTTTCGATCACCATCTTCGTAGATGACTGATCTACGATCATCGGTTGTGCAGAAAGAGATCAAGAGATCGCCATCTGTGAGGACAAAGAAGAAAGGGAAAGCTAGATGGAGATGGTGAAGTAATTATTCATCTGTGACAATGAAAAGGAAGTGGCCTAAACTATCGTCTCAGTAGATCGACGACTGCAATGATCCACCATCTGTGCGGGTGAATTGAAATCTCCACTGATTGACCCTAAAATAGATGAAAAGGGAAGAAAATATAGCAGAAAAATCTCAAGGGGCATTTCTCAATTCCCCAAACGTAGGAAGAAAGTTAACTGACATGAATATCTATGGCTGCAGGCGGACATGATATTGTTCTAATCCGGTGAGTGCTATCCTTCGATGATGGCACTATCACAAGAGCTAACAATGGAGGAGTGGGGATAGGTCACACTATGTGGCTTGGAGCATGTTCACTAATGGCCCATCTTAGAGCACATAATGTGTTCATGTTGGCTTTGATCGAGTGGTGGCATAGTACCACTTCCATTTTTCACTTCCCCATGGGGAAGGCTACTATTACTCTGCACGATGGGTGGATAATATACAGAGTGCGAATTCGGGGGCTGATACTCGAGTATTGTTTTGAGGGGTCTGCACCACACATGGAGATAGAATTCGATCAACCATTCTTGGAGATCCCAATGACACGCCAGTAGATGTCCTAAACAAGGGCTATGTCAACGAGGCCATGGTTATGGCGGGTAGCCTTATACTTGGCAGGCTTGATAGGGGGATGCATGATGCCAGATCATGTAGGATCTGCGTTTCTGATTGGGTGGGCACGGGTCCTCAACAACATGTTAGAGGAGGATAGGACACAGTATTGCTGGGGTATACCATTTTGGGACAGTTATACTATGATTTGCATATGTGTGCCTATTGTAAGAGTAGGGCACTAGGGGTAGGGGTCACACTATTACTAGTGTGGGCATGGGAGCATATTGTCGTCATCCACCCTATTAGGACATAGGAGCCTAGGGAGGCATATGAGCCTTTTGCGTGAAAATATAGAGCTCTAATTAGCTACGAATTGAATGACTCAATAGGATACTAGCAGTAAACACTGGATGAGATAGGGCAGATAGAGTGGGCACCATATGCAGGGTGCGAGGCATGGGGTCATTAGGACCCACAACAACATTTTTATGTAGAGGATGGGTTTTATGATGGATATTATCTTAGGTTTGTTTAGATAGAATGTTGGTTGATAGGGCGCATGTCCCACATGATATGCAGGTACATGCCATCAAGAGTGTGTAGGTAGATGGGACAACTACAAGATGTTGTACTGGATGGGTTCCCTCATCTACTGGTGACTCAAGAGGTGGGAAGCATATGGGGGATTAGAGTGGACCTACAGGGAGCTAGGGGATCCTGGCTAGCGATGATAGAGGTTCCATGGATTATGGCGCGAGAGTCTTTACATGACATAGGAGTAGATCTTGCATATGCACAGTGGTGAGAGGCACATAGGCTGATCAATTGACAATATCTAATGTAGTTTAGGCAGATGAGCAACCGGCCAGAGGAGAGGAGGGTAGTGGGAAGGATGGAGATGAGGGAGATGGAGGGGATGAGGGAGATGGAGGGGATGGGGGAAGGAGAGTCTGGCCGAGGGTAGTCATCGTGAGGCGATAAGGATGGGTAGAGGTACCTGCAGGGAGGCAGCCACCTTAGATCTTAGATATATAGGGATAGGGACAGGAACAGGGGCCATAGGTACATGGGCCATCAGGGCCATAGGTATAGGGGCCACAGGGATAGGGACCATAGGTACAGGTGCCACTAGTAGGCTACATAGCCCAGGAGGTACATGACATAGTGGTTGGAGAGTGGGATAGCCTAGAGATAGAGCTCCAGAGAGTACAGGGACTATTAGCCACATCAAGAGTAGTGTACAGGAAGAGCTAGGGAAGATATAGGGACTTATGGCCACCTCTGAGGCCATAGAGAGAAGGTTATAGATGGAGCTAGCCCAAGTACAAGATGCACTGATTGGAGAGACAATGCGTGCTGATGGGACACAAGGGCACTAGACTATCTACAGTCATAGGTAGATAGTGGGGAGTTCTCTATGGGAGGATAGGATGAGGAGGCCATGAGTGCATAGATAGCTTCCATGATTGAGAAGATAGAGGCTCTTACTGCACAGAGGGATGTTGCACATAGGTGATTAGAGACCTATAGGGAAGAGAAGGATATAACCCGCTAGGCAGCCACAAGTGGGGGTGTTTGTTAGGTTTTAGTAGACTCCTTTACAGCTTAGAGAGAGGTAGGTAGGAGAGGTCAGGAGGCCTCATATTATATGGGCTTATACTTTGTAGCAGTGCTAAAGGGTGACCGACAGCCAGCCTATTCAAACATATCAGTATCTCAGAGTACAGGCCGAGACTCACATGCATCAGTTTGATTATCACCTCAACCATCTAGATCAGGAGCGGGTGCAATACCATCACAACCACCTTCATGATTTATCAGACTATTTAGATACACATTTTTGTAGTTTTTGAGATGGAGACACATATGTATGATGTATATGATCGACATTTTTTGATATATAGAGACATTTATTGCGGCGGATCTATGTGATGTTTATGGATGTGTGTTATGATTCTATATGCATATGTATATGATTTTATGACTGACATGCATGATGGGATGGATTTATATGATTATGTTGACCTATATGTAATGCATTGATGTGATTTTGAGGATGGTTAATAATATACATGTAATGAATTTTATTTTATGTATGTAATGTGATGTGAGATGTAATTCATTTTAATGATAGATTTATAATGTATAATGATTAATGAATGCAATTGTAAAGAATTAATGATTAATGATAATGCAGGGAATGTACCTATGTATGCAATGGAATTCATAAGGATAAATGAAATGTAATGAAAGGAATGTAATGAATTGATAACTGGTGGATAACTAATAATGAAATGCAATGAAATGAAATGATAACTAATCAAATGAAATAAAATGAAATGATAACTAATGAAATGCAATAAAATTGAAATGATAACTAATGAAATGCAATGAAATTGATAATGAAATGCATTATAATGCAACTAATAATGCAATGTAATGAATGCAACTTAAAATGAATTAAAATGCAATGAAAGGAAATGAATATTGGATGCAACCTAAAGATACTATGATGAAATGTAATGAGATGGATGCAAAATGAGACACATGAGGAAAATGTTTTTGAGTGTATCAAATAGGTACAATAAAACCACTTAGGTAGCTGGATAGGGGGAATAAATAGAAACCTTGCTAAGAGCAAGATGCAAAGTGCAATATGACCCAGCTCAAATGCAACTTATATACATGATTTGCATGGGATTTATACTATGTTAATGTTGGAGAACACACCCTACTTTGATTTTTCAAAAGGAAGTATGCACCATGTGCTAGAAAACACAAGTGGTTCCTTTGTGTGGACTAGACTCTCAGACAAATAGGTTGCTATGAACAAGAATGCAAGATATCAGGTATGATGGGACCTATGAAATTTTGGTCATGAGGAGGCGCAATACACCCAGATCTTTTTAGGGATTTGGTATGCATGAATCCTGTCCCTAGTGAGGCATACATAGTCATAATTGAGCATCAAACATAAATACACTAACAATCTATGACAAATAGATTATACCACAAATGACACGTATTCCAAAAAGTACTTTCCACAATGGACCAAGATACAAAAGATCAAGGAATCCATGAGAAGGACATATTGAAACACAAGATAAAATCAACAAAAGGCATCCTGACTGAGCAATCATTCAGTCCAAATGTTCTTTCCATGAACAAGTTTGATGCGAGGATTAATGTAAAAGCCGTCATCAAAAGGATGTATCATGATGGGAAAAAGATTGATTAAATGAAATGGGAATTTGCTGACAATTACTTCTGAATAGAATAAAGAAAGGAAAGTCAATCTATCTGCTGATTTGGTGGAAATGTTTGTGGTCACAGTGCCTGGAATAAAGCTCAGTGTTGTGGGGTAGGCCAAGTCATGCGGGAATGCGATCTTATTGCAAAAGTGGGAAATAGTCAGGGGACTACCTGCACAGTATGGGTAGTGAAGTTAAAATGGAAGGTGATGGATGTTGCATGAAAGGTGGGGGAAATAGATGGTGGATCTGAATACACATGGCGCCTGAGACACATTTTCACCATGGTACTTATCCATTGTGCCACCAAAGTGGTTTTCATCATGGTACTTATCCATTGCGCCACCAAAGTGGTTTTCACAAATGGACGAATTTATTTCTCTTTCTTTTTTTTTCTTTTTTTGATACTTTTTTATATTTTTATGCTTCTGAATTTTTTTTTTATGCTTTTTGAATTTTTTTGGGATTTTTGCTTTTCTGATTTTTTGGATTTTGAGAGTTTTTCTATTTTTATTTTTTTTTATTTTGACAATTTTTTGTTGTACAGTGGACTGCTGAAGGATCAAGCATAGAAACACTTGAGATGCAAGATATTTATAGGATTAGGGATCAATCTCCCTTTGGTTTGGAAATCTGATAAGCACCCAACCCAAAATTTTCTATGATTATGAAGGCCCCCAACCAATTAGGCTTAAACTTTCCTTTCTTGTCACGGTTCTGAAGATTCTTCATATTGTGCAGGAGGACGAGATCACCAACCTCAAATTGGTGAGGTTTGATCTACTTGTTGAACTAGAGGCGGAGGTGATTTTGATACATGTGGAGGTGGTTTAGGGAATTGAGGAATCTCTCAACGAGGGGTTCAAGCTGTTGCAAGCAAGAAAATTGGTATTCTTCTTTGGACACCAGATTCTTTAAATAAATTCTGTGGGAAGGGAGCTCAATTTCAATGGGTAGAATAGCCTTGGTGTCGTAAACAAGGGCAAATGGAGTGGCTCCAGTGGGGTTATGGATGGAAGTATGGTAGGCCCATAGGGTGGGATTGAGGTGAAGGTGCCAATTGCAGCCAACATCATCGACTGTTTTCCTAAGGATTTTTAGGATAATTTTATTTGTAGCCTCTACTTGATCGTTGCCTTGAAAACAATATTTGGAAGAGGTATGGTGGGTAATGCCAAACTTTCTACACAACTCTATGACATCCTCATTTTTAAAAGGTCCTCCATTATCAGTGATGATGTCCTGAGGAATGCCATAGAGACAGATAAGGTAGTTCAAAATAAACTTTGAAATCTATTTTCTAGTAGTGTATGTAAGAGGAACAACTTTGACCCACTTGGTAAACTACTCAGTAGCGGAAAGGATGTATTTATGGCCATTGGAAGAATTTGGGAAAATATGGCCAATGAGGTCGAGACCCTAGTGGGAAAAAGGAAAAGGGGTGATGGTGGGTTGAAGGGATTGGGAGAGAGTGTGTATCAAATCACCATGCTACTGACAAGGCACACATTGCTTCACATAGTTATAAGCATCCTGCTCCATGGTAGGCCAATAGTACCTAGTGCATAGAATTTTCTTGGCCAAAGTGAGTCCACTAGAATGAGCCCCACAGATTCCTTGATGTACCTCCTCCAAGGATGTTTGTGCTTCATCAAAATTCAGACATCTTAGAAGAGTTCCATTGAAATTATTTCAGAATAAGGTATTACCAAGGATCATGTAATGGGAAGTGTGGTGAATGAATGTTTTTTGTTGATTAGGTGTTAAGGCAAGTGGGATATGTCTATCGTGAAGGTAGGAGTATATTTCTAGATATCATGGGGAATTAGGATCAGCAATTTCACACACCATTTTAGAATTTGGTTTGTCATAGGCAGGGACCATAAGATTCTCAACAAGAAACTCACACCGTGTCCTGTGTTCTGGCATGGTGATCAGGGACCCGATAGTAGCCATTACATTAACTACTTTGTTGTTTGTGTGGTGAATTTTATGGAAGACCAAGTTAGTGAAATGTTTTTTGAGGTCTTCAATTGTGTGTAGTTTATCATCCTTTTTTTTATATTGATCCAAAATTTGTTTGATAACCAATTGTGAATCACCTAATACTAACAACTAAGAATCTTCCATTGTATAGCCTGATGGAGTCCAAGTACAAGGGCTTCATATCCTACAATATTGTTGGTACAAGGGAATTGTAATATATAGGATTTAGGGATGATATCCCCTTGTGTCATAACAAACAAGATTCCTGCACTTGATCCTTTTTGAATAAAGGATCCATCAAAATAAACTTTCCATGAGATACTTGAGGCAAGATTGAGGACTGATTCATCTAGAAAATTGCTGATTAGTGGATGTTTTCCATCAACAGGTGCTTTCGCTAACTGATTTGTAGTGACTTTTCCTTTTATATATTTTTGATCCACATAAACAATGTCAAATTCACTGAGGATCATAACCCATTTTGTCATATGGTTAGTAAGAACAGCTCGTGACATGAGATATTTAAGTGGATCAATCTTGGTGACAAGGTGAATCTTATGATTGAGCATATAATGTCATATCTTCTATGTGTAGAAGACAAAAGCCAAACATGCCTTTTCAATGAGGTAATAATTTATCTCATAACCAATAAGACTCTTGTTGAGGTAATAAATTGCTCGCTCTTTTCTAGTATCATATAATTGGGGTAATAGAGAACCTAACGCAACCTCTGTGGTAGATATATACAAAATAAGAGGATGACCAACAATGGGTGGCACCAACATGGGTGGATTAGCTAGGTATCTTTTTAGCTTCTCAAATGCATTTTAACATAAGCAATCCCATTGGAACTTGATATTTTTGTGTAGGAGATGAGAAAAGGGATGCACCTTATTTGCTAGTTGTAACATGAATCTCTTGATGGACTGAGTATTTATTTGTAAGTTGCGCAACTATTTCAATTTTTTTGGAAGTGGCATCTCTAGGATGGCTTTTAATTTCTTTGGGTCAACTTCTATTCCATGTTGTGACACAATGTATCCCAACAGCGTACCAGATTGTACTCCAAAGACACATTTCTTAGGATTGAGCCAAAGCTTGTATTTCTCCAATCGCTCAAAAATGGTAGTGAGGATGGGAATGTGTAATTATTGTGTCTTGGACTTTCCCAAAATATCATCCACATAGTCTTCCATGATGACATGCAGGAGATCATGGAAGATGGTTTTCATTGATCTCTAATATATTGCACCAGCATTCTTAAGGCCAAAGGGCATCACCTGATAACAAAAGGTACCCCAAGGTGTTGTGAATGAAGTCTTGTGTTAATCTTCTGGTGCTATCCTGATCTGATTATAACCAGAGAAGCCATCCATGAGGGACAAAATCTTGTGCCCAGCAGTCAAATACACTATAATATCAATTTTAGGAAGTGGAAAATCATCCTTAGGACATGCAAGGTTCAAGTCTTTGAAGTTAGTACAAATGTGGATGCCCCCAAAAGGCTTGCCTAAAGGTACAATATTGGAGACCCATTCAAGATAGTCTATAGGTCAAATTAATTCTACATCAAGCATTTTCTAAAATTCTGCTTTGACTAATAATGCCACTTGAGGATGTATCTTGCATATTTTTTGTTTGACCGATTTCACATTAGGATCTACAGCAAGATGGTGCATGACAAGATCTATATCAAGCCCAAGCATATGTTTTTAAGTCCAAGCAAAGTTAATTTTATTAGTTTGAAGGAATGCAGTCATGTCTTTCTTTTCTTGATCACTGAGAGAGACTGCAATGTGATTTGTGGATCTTCTTCTGTACCTAGATTGATTGGGATAGTGTCTTCAATAATCATGCAGGACTTTTATGGTTCTGACAACATGGATGGAAGGTCAAATTATCCCTCCTCTATCCCCTCAGAAAGTTTTTCAATAGAGGATGCATCCTTTATTTTATCTTTTTCTTCATCCGAAGGTGCCTATGAGAGGTTTTCACAAGGATGTTTTTGTATTTTCATTTTTTTTTATTTTTAATTTTATTTTCATTTTTGTGACTAAGAGAATTGACCTGGATACCAAAGTAGGGTTTCTCGCTGAAGTGGATCTGATGTTCATATGCTTAGATGTTTTTAATTCCAAAGAGAGCCAAAATGGCCTCATCTGAATTACAAATATCTAAAGTTGGTGGTGAATATTGTTGATCCCAGTCAATTAGTTCAGGGTTTGTGAGGGGAAGATGAGGGGATGAAAAGTTGGCTTGTGTGATGGTGAGGACATGGGTAAAGTCATCAAGGTCATCTTCAACATATTGGAAAGGGACTTCAAAAAACTCTTCTTCGGTGTTTGAATTTGAGGCGGCTAAACAATAGTATTTGGTGAAGTTAGTCTTAGTTTCTATGGAACCCAATCTGTGTCCTCTAGGATAGACATTTTATATTACAATTTTATTCTTACCATTTTCATTTGCGCCAAGGCCAGTGCCATGATTTCCCATTCTTTCAATAATGGGAGTGGCTTTGATATATTTTCCATCAGGGAATGTTACTGGTTTTTCCTCTTCCTCATTATAAAGCCAATCAAGGACATTGGATTCTATGTGTTGATCTGAAAAAGAATCCCAATGTTAAAAAGTGGTCATCTTGCATTGCATAAGGTCCTTTTCTTTAGAGGGAGTTAACATCAATGACCTCCCATAGGATTTTGGGGACAAAGGGAGTTGTCCAATACATAGGGAACTTTCAAATTTGTATTCTCCCATGCCCTGATCTGTGAAAGTGATCTTTATTTTAGACTTAGAGGTTTTTCTTTGGTGACCTTTTATTTTCCTTTAGATTGATCATTTTGTCTTTTTGATGTATTTTCTGTATCTGGGGAAGTTTGTTGAATAGGTGCTTCTTTCTCAAAAGATCGGCTGAACTCAATCAATAGACGGTAATTGGATTGTTTTCCTTCTAACCTCTTGTAGTATTAGAATGGTTCAGGATCTCCTGGAATCATGATCTCTCTACCATGATGTGGAAAATTGAGGCATTGATGGTAGGTATAAGCTACACCTTTGATAATGTGTATCCAAGGTTGGCCCAACAAGATGTATGGTAGATCCAGGTCTGACACATGACAAACAGTTTCAATTAGGGTCAGGCCCACTTGTAGGGGTAGTGTGATCAAACCTTTTCTTTCTCATTCTCTATCATCATAAGACTTTATTTTGATTCTCTTATCTACATCTATGAGGTCCTCAGAAAGACCGATGTTGTGAATCATTTTCAATGTACACAAATTTAGGCCACATCCACCATCTATAAGGACTCATTTGATTTTAGTGGATTGGATTTTGGATTCAATGTGGAGAGATTTATTATGGTGAAGGTCAGGACCACATAAATATTTGTTAGTGAAAAAAAGATTCTATTGTGCGGCTAAATTCCCAATCATGCCTTGGAACTGGGCAATGTTGATATTTTTAGGAATACAAGATTTATTCAGAGCATCCTTGAGAACATCTTTGTGGATAGGTGAGGTACGCAAAAGTTCTAAGATAAATATTTGTGAAAGAGTCTTTCCTACCTGGACCAATAGGTCATAATGTAAAGTAGACTGAGTAACAATAGATAGTGCAGCTAGTGGATTTGCAGATGTAGAGGGATTATTAGCAGCTTGGATAGTGACTCTGGGTTTGCATGTGGTAGCATTACAATCAGCAGCTTTGAGGATTATGGTGTTGATGTGAGTTTTAGATTCTTCAATACGTCCACAAAGAGAGTCAAAACCAAAGATATCATTTTCTTTTAGACTTCCACACATTCGATCATTGCCTATGATAGTGTTGGTTGAGTAATCATATGGGATCGTGATAAATGCATTGTTTTGATTGTGTTGCAGAAAAGGTTGGTTGTAGACTTTGAGCTTTGCATTGGATGAAGAAGCATTTTGGCCTTCGAATTAAATTTTTCTATCATCAATAAGATCTTGTACAAAATGTTTGAGTTTCATGCACTTCTTGGTATCATGTCCTTTAATGCGATGATAATCACGGTATTCACTCTCTCGATACCAAGCAGGTTTGGGTTGATATTCATCGAAAGGCCGAGTGTTTAGATAAACTATCATTCCTTGATCCACAAGTTGTTTAAAGATTACATATAATTGTTGCGCCAATGCTGTAAACTATCGTTGTTTTTGACTATTTCTATTGTCATTGTTGTTGTTATTATTGTGAGGGAACAAATAAGATTGATTGTGTGGTCGATTGTTATTCTGATTATTGTTTTGATTTTGATTTTGATTTTGATTCGGATTATTGTTGTGATTGTTTTGATTATTGTTTTTGGATGCTTAAAAATTTTGAACATGTTTGGCATTAGTCACTCCATCATTGACAACTCCTTTGTTTTTACTCTAGAATTTTGGTTTATCATTGATAGGAGTATAGTGTTTGATGCTACCTTTATGAAAAAGTCCATCTTCGATGTCTTTTCCCTTCTTGACAAGGGATTCAAATGTGTCAAGTGAAGCCATTTTCATTTGGAATGACATCTTAGGGATAAAATTCTTTGTGAAGATGTCAATTAAGTGACTATCAGGTATTTTCCATGGCATATAATTGGTAGTATGTTTCCATCATTGTAAGAAACAAATGAAGGTTTCACCATTCTTTTGTTTGGTATTTCACAAATCGTTGAGTGTTTCTTGAAGTTCAATGTTATATGAACATTATCCAAAAAATTTCTCCATGAGATCAGAGAAAGTAGAGATTGACCCGTAAGGTAGGGTTATGAACCATTCTAACGCTGCACCTCCAAGACTCCTAGCAAAGAATCTCTTTAGGTAATTTTCATTGTAGGTGACTTCTTGACATGAAATGTAAAATTCCTTGAGATATTGTAGAGGGCATGTCTCTCCCTTGCATTTTTCAAATTTAGACATCTCAAAGTTTGGAGGGAATGGTTGCATCATGATAGAGTTATCAAATGGATAGGGACAAATCTCATCAAAGGAAAAATCCTTTTTTCCCCATTCTGCAAACCATGCACAAAAATTTTGATCTCATTAATTTGTTGGGATAAATCTAAAGGGTTGTGTGGAATATATTGTGACCCATAAGCTTTTACTCCTCCAAAGTGTAAGTCAAAAACCTAGTGTAGGTCATACCAACTATGGGAGAGGCTATGTACTAGTAAGCTCGAGATGTGTTGGTCGTAGATTTATTCATGCCCATTGCCGAGAGTGTATATGATGTAGAGAAAGGCATGGAAATCTGCCCTATGTTGTTAAAATTAGCACTTTCCCCTTGAGAGGTATTTTTCATCGCTTGAGTACTATTGTGTGAGGTAATGTTGGGAAAAAAACTTAGGATCTGTTGGATTTGTTCGGGTGTCAATTGGGTTGTTGATGTAGTTCTTAAAATGGGTGTTGATGTAGGAACTAATGTAGAATTCTCACTTGCAGCTACTTTACCGGTGTCACATGATGATATTGCATTTGAATTAGAGGCCATGGCTCTGCTTGTAACATTTGTAGTCTTAGTGATGTTACAAGTGAGAATTTATTTGTCAAAGTCAGTGGGCACTATAATGCCATTTTGAATGAGGTTCAAGAAGATTTCACTACTATTTTGACTAATGGTCTTTTCAACCATTCCTAAATTATAAGGATCTCTAAGAAAATCATTCACTTGTGTGGGTCTTTCTTCTTGATCCACCAACTCAGTTTCTTCAGGCACATTGGATATGTCATCAATTCACGTTGTGTGGCCTTGAAAGAATTGAGTAGCAAAAGGATTCTTCTCGTCAAAGGAGTTGTTGGGTTTTGTACACCTCATGTTTCTAGCTTGGGATCAAGTAACTAACATACAACGGTAGACCTAGAAGAATGAAAGATGAGGAAATGTGAGATTGGAAGATGAAATTGGATGGAGCAAAGATCTTGTTTGGGGATTGATTTGGTTTTGATTGATTGATGTTTGATTAAGGATTGATTAGGATTTATTGATGATTAATTTGGATTGAAAGGTTTTTAGAAAAAAACCTAGGTATAACAAGACCTTGTGATGACACAAATACAAGAGGATTAAATTGGATGATACCTATTTCTACTTGAGGATAGACTTATGATCTCAAGAAAATATACTTGAGATAGACTAATGGTTTATAAGAAATGTTGTGTTTGTCTAAGGATGAAAGTCTGCCATACTTTTGATTAAGGTCATCCAACCTAAGAAAAGATTGATTTAATTTTGATTTGAAGTCCAAAAAGGTTTGATCTAATGCTCTAAGAGAGATAGGATGATGTCTGATGATGATGGAAGAAAGAGAAATTGATTTGGAAACAAGAGGTTGATCTAGTCATATTGCTCAAGAGTAAAAAAGGCATGATTGATGGGATACCTATCCATGAAGTTACAAACTTTGTTGTTGTACATGATAGTGTCAATTTTCTTGTAATACTCAATTTTGTGATTGATTGATTGATTGGGCAATGTGTTGATATTCCTTCGATTTACGAGTGGTTTCTTTCTGTTCTTGATAAACAGGAGGAGTTGGAAGCTTAACCTTCTTGTGTTTATTGGGATCGGTCATGTCCTATAATGAAAAATTTAATTTTGATTGAGAAACTAAAGGTTTGAAGACAAATGATTTTAGGATCTCATAAAAGACTGAATCTCGAAGATTTTGGTAAATTTTTAAGCGAAGACAACAGTCTCAGACATAGATGGTAATTTGATACTGTACAGATGGTGAAAATGTGCAGATGACAATACCAGAGTGGAGACGACAATCTACAGAAAGGAAATTGTTTCAATGATTTGGAAAAAATTTCATTTCTGTTTGATTTTTAGTGGATTCATTCAATGGAAAGAACCAGTTTCATCACAGTCAAACCAGAAAATAAAAGGCATGTGTCTCAAAAACAATCTGATAAGGGACAAAGAATCCTTGAAGGATACAAGAAAGTGTGACAAATTTTTTTTTTGAGAATTTCATTCGTGTTTTGGATTTGTCAATGTTCTTCAAGCACTTCAAACACAATATACCTACAGAATTGGTGTAGCATGAAAATATTTGGTTGCAAGCTTAGGCACACACATAAGAGCTAATCAAAATATGAACCTCACTAATAATTCAATGGCTCCATTCATGATGCCGTATTGTGTGACTCCAAATGCTCAGGGTGGTATGAATGTATGAGTGATCTTGGGGAAGTTACTATGTTCCTTGCACAAACATTATCACCTTTTGAGGGTGTTCTGGGTAGCTTCTATGCCTAGGGTATTTAGTAAGGGTCTTCATTCAATTGTATCCTCTATGTCCATGAAATCATGATTCAGGTGTATAGCCCCATAGACCACCTTGAGAAAATTGGTCACATAAACATGATTAAGACCGTTAGGCCGCACTTATGTTAGACATGAGCCAAGTATAAGATCAAATCCAAACCGAATCCTGAGGCTTTGGGCCCAAAGATTAAATTTGATTAACATGAGTTGGAGTGGTGTGGCTTACACCTCATTCTCATGTGAGTTGTTCCCAAGAGATCTTTTCCTCAATTGGTAGGCCCATCTAAAGGATTAACTTGAAAAACATGGATTGGCGATGAGAGGGGTCTAGATTTATGATTTTCCCTCAAGGTGAAAAGAGCATACTCTCCTACCCAATATCATTTTCTCACAAACACACTAGACACTTGTTCTTTCCCAAAGATCTAATTGTCTAAAACCAAACAAGTGCATCTACATTTTTGAGCTTCCAAAAAAAATGAAGAGACCATACTCCCCTAACACTTGTTTTGAATCACATAAAAAGATCACCTAGTTATCTATGTGCCTAATAAAAATGCTAATCAAGCACGATCATTTAGTTGATGTTCAATTAAGGCAACCTGCAAGACAAAATAAGTAGTCTCAAATGATATTCTTTGACAAGCGGGCTACAAAAAGATTGATTAGTATTTTGGATTTTTAACCTTCTGGAACGATGTTGCAAAACCTCAAAAGTTATTAGCAACCTAAAAATCTAACAAATACTGAGAAAAGATAGTAAATCTATGTAGATGACACTTATAGAGAGCATAGGGAGAAATAACGTAGATGACTATTCTACTTAGACAATATTATAAAACATAACATTTATTACATGTTAGAAGTACAAACATGCACAAACAGTGATGTTTTGTCACAGATGGTTATCCACGAAGACGGTAGAGTACCTACGTAGACGGTGATCTGCGGAGATGGTAGAGTACCTATGTAGACAATAACAAAACAAAGAGTTAGCCCAAAAAACTTTGATTAGAAAAAATATTAACCCTTTTTATGAATTTTGACAACATTTAACTCTCAAAAAGTGATACCCTGTCAGAAACCCGAGAGTGAAAACTGTAAAATATGAGAAAAAAGTGTTTTAATGTAAATTTAGGCTAAATTTATTTTTGACAGACAGAGACGGTGATTTCAAAGTGCAGATGATGGAACTGCATAGATGGTGATTTGCACAGATGGCAGTCTATAAATGTAGATGATGATTTCAGTGCAGAGATGGCTCTGCAAAGAACATTTCCAGAATCATGGAAAAAATATGAAAATTTTGAATTTTTTGGAAAATAAGGGACATGGGTCCAACCAGACATGCCAAAATGTATATGCTGAAAGCCTACCTATTGGGATCACATTAAGACATGCAAATGTTAGAACATACAAATCATATTAACATATAAAAACATAATCAAATCAAGATTTTCCATCATAACCTCTGATGAGCCAAACAAGTGCACCCAAGCCTTGTTGATTTTCTCTTAGAGAGGAATGTGGGTGTGCTCTCCAAACACAATAACTAAATCCCACTATGATTATGAATGATAGTTAAAATGCAAGTTAATTGATGTGATAAAGAGCTCAATAAAAAGTATGAGGAACTTGTCTCAAGCCTGTATCAAAATGATGATTCAAATGCAAACAAGTAAACTAATGCATGATCTAAGATTCATTTCCATTATCCTAACATGTAATATCTAAATGATTTGAGCTTGAAATAAACTAGAATGATAAAATGCTTAAAGAAATCCTAAAATGAAATTAACATGATAAGAATGCACAAATAATGGATGATTTGCTCTTGGCAAGAGCCTCTATTTATAGAGTTTTGGAGGGAAGGTCTTGGATGAGGTGGAACATATGTGGCATCCACATAGATGCCACATAGAGGAAATAAGGGCAAGGGGAAAATCCATGCAAAAGTCAACACAAGCCTTTAAGGTTTGAGTGGCTCAAGGTTTTCTCACACATGTGTGATCAACTCTTGGGGAATGGAGTGGGGGACAAAAGAGTGGCTACATTAAAGGAAGTTGGTGGCTTCCTTTTTGAGGAGTTTCTCACACATGTGAGAATTCCATTAGTGCTACAAGAAATAGGAATCACACTTTAAGTGTGATTAGTGTCTGTTTAAGTGAGAAAGTAGGTTTATTAAGAGGGATAGGTAGGGTAGGGTAGGAATAGAGTAGGTTTATAGGTAGGATTAATAGGTCTTTAGGCTAGGCTTAGATTAAATGCGAATTTAATCTTGGTTTAGAAGAATATTAGAAATGTGGGGGAATAAATAAATTTTAAATTTATTTAAAAGGGGATTTATAGAGGTCATGTATTAAATAAAATTAAATACATTAGAGGGATTAGTATTTAAAATAAATTTAAATACTATAGAGAATGAACTATATTTAATTAAATAAATTTAATTAAATAAAATAGAGGAACATAACAAATATAGTTAATTTTCTCTTGGAAAATAAAATCAGGGACTAGTGGAACATCAAAGTGGATGGTATAGCGATGTTTAAAGTGGCTAAGAAATTAGCAAATGTTAAATCTAATGTTAGGCAGTGGAGAAAGAATCTGTATGGGGACATTTTCCAGCTCAAAAGTAAAATTCAAAAGGATCTTAAAGAAACTCAGGATGAAATTCAAAGATTGGGTCTGTTTGGAGATACCAAAAATAAGGAGAATACTCTTCTTGTTGATTACCATAACATAATAGCCAAGGAGGAAATTTTTTGGAGGAAGAGATCTAGAGCCCTTTGGCTGAATTCTGGTGATAAAAAATACTAGATTCTTCCATCTCACTACTCTAAAACATAAGGCCATTAAAATAATTCACTCACTCTCCTCCTCCAGAGGGATTATCACCAAAGAAGAAGAAATAAGGGAAGAAATGAAGGGTTACTTTTCTACTTTATTAACCAAGGAACCTAATATGAACTTGGAGGATCAGATAAAGCTGCTAGATTCAATTCCTAAGAAGCTGGACAATAAGGACAATGACTGTCTTAAGGCCATTCCCAAAGACGAAGAAATAAAAAAGGCAATTTTCTCTTTTGAAGGATGAAAAACCCTAGGACTTGATGGATTTCAGATGTTCTTCTTCCAAAAATTTTGGAACATTGTTGGGATAGATGTGTGCTCTGTTGTTAAGGAATTTTTTGGAAAAAAAATCCCTGCTTAAAGAGCTCAATTCTACTTTCTTAGTGATGATCCTCAAGAAACCTAGAGCCAACACTGCCGATGGTTTTAGACCCATCATCCTTTCTAACTCTATGTATGAAATTATGTCAAAGGTGCTAACTTCTAGGATTCTTTCTTATTACCTTCTATTATTTCCCCCCAGCAAAATGGATTTGTCCTAGGGAGACAGATTTGGGATTCAATTATTGTGGTTCATGAGAATATTAACTCTTTAGAAGTTTCTAACAAGCAAGGTTTCTTGATGAAGCTTGATCTATCTAAAGCTTATGACACAGTTGACTGGGATTTCCTTCCAAAATTCCTCTGGGGTTTTGGATTTGATGATATGGTGATCAGATTGATAATGCAGCTACTTACTACGGTGTCTTATTTTGTTATAGTCAATGGGGGCTCCTCAAAGTTCTTCCACCCCTCTAGAGGTTTGAGGCAAGGAGACCCTATTTATCTTATCTGTTTTTCTATAATGGCTGAAAGTCTGGGGAGATAATTAAATAGTTTGGGTTTAAAAGGGAAGATTTTTGGTCTTCAACCTTCTTCAGTTCACAAATGCTCTCATGAACAATTTGTTGATGATACAATCTTGATGGGGGAGGCTTATGTCAATGAGGCAAGGAATATAAAGACACCCCTGAACATCTATACTAAGGCTTCAGGTCAAATCATAAATTGGGAGAAAAGTTCCCTATTTTTTAGAAACACTCCTTTTGATAGACAAAAAAAAGATATCTTCTATCCTTGGCTGTAAGATTGGAAGTATTCCAGCACCTTATCTTGGTCTTCCTTTATGTTTGAAACCTAAGATCTCTTTTTGGAATGAAATTCTGGACATATTCCACAACAAATTGGCTGGTTGGAAAGGGGTTGTTTTGAGTCAAGCTGGAAAAGTCCATTTTCTGAAGGCAATGCTCCAAAATCTTCTAGTTTATGCCCTTAGCCTCCTCAAAATCCCTCAAAAGTTTTCTGATTTGATAGAGAAAATCCAAAAGAGATTCCCTTGGTCTAGGGTTGAAGAGAAGAAGAGATTTATTCTGGTATCTTGGGAAAAGGTTTGTAAACCTAAGAGATATGGTGGGACATTGCTACCCCTCATTACCTTACATTTTCAGAAGATGATGATAAAGATTTGATCCATCCACACAATCTTTCCCTTCATATTGAAGTCATGATCCATAGAACCCATGTTAGGTGTGTGTTGATAGATGGGGGTGCTAGGCTTACTATTTGTTCTTTTAGTCTTTTGAAAGAATTGGGTTATTCTGAAGAAGTTATTGATACCCAAAAAAGAATTACTATCAAAGCCTATGATGAGGCAGAAAGAAGTTCCAATGGGTTGGCCATCCTTCCTAATAGGATTGGCCCTATTCAAAAGGACATTTTATTTCAAATAGTTGATGTTGGACCCCTTGCATATAATATTTTAATTGGTAGGCCATGGATTCATGATATGCAAGCAGTGTCGTCTACCTACCATCAATGTGTTAAGTTCCCCTACAATGGCATAGATATTTGTATACTTGGGGATAACACTTTATCCATTAATTCAATTTTAGCAGGGGCTCATGTTCCCCTCAATAGAGAAGCAGAAGATTTTGATGCTACTTTAGTAGAATGTAAAGACAAGCCTAAGAAAATAGACCTTGGTATGGGGGGGTATCAACTCAACTCCCTCACAACATTGCAAGTTTCACCTCGGTCTTATGGTAAAGCTTCAAAAGAGATGAAGCCTTCCTCTTCAGCTATGAAATTATTTGGAAAATTTGTAGAATCATTAGTGCCTATTCAAAATGAGAAAGAGGAAACATTTGTTAGAGATTGGATTTATAGAGAAGAAAAGTATAAGCACAATGAGAACTTCTCTCCCTCTCCTAAGACTTATGGAAGAGGATATACTTTTGTCAAGAAGATGGGATATCCTAGTTATGGCCCTTTTAATCAAAATTTGGATGCTAGGTCTGAACCTCTTGATCATACTAAATTTGGACACAAGTCTAAGAAACCAGTTGGCCTAGGATTTGAAAATTGCAACAAGCATACCAATCCTCTCTTTGAAAAGTTGGAGAGTGATGATGAACTAGAGTATGTACCTAATTTGACAAATCAACAAGATATGTGTGAAGATTGGGTCCCTTCCACTACTCTCCTTTGGGGAGATTTAGATATTTCAGCCACCCATGCATCAGTTGCAACTTTAGAACAAGAGTCAGATATAGAGGATCCTTTGAGAGAGCGTAAAAGAAAGAATCTTTCTTGTTTAATAGAAAGAGAAAGTGCTAATTTTGATGAAACTGGACCTTCCACATCACGATGTCCCAAGTCTTCATGGTGTAAGCATCCCAGTCATAGTTCAGATACCATTTCTAATGAGTATTAATGGGACTCTTTTTCAGAGCCTTCAACAGTTGATAGAGATGTTGATGTTATACACATTTATAGTTCTCAACTTGAGGTAGCCAATTAGTCACATGTAGGATTAGAGGTTTTGAACACACATGTTGCCTTAGTGGATGATTCTTCACTTGTTAGGATGAATCCTGATTTGGGTAGCTTAGAGGGATACTTGACAAACTCTGACTCTTCAGTCACCAGCGATAATATCATTCATATTTATAGCCTTGAACCAACTGTTGATTTACATCTTGTTCATCCTAACCTCATTGATTGGTCCCAACACTATCAAGAACCTGAGCTTTTAACATTCCAAAATGATTATGAGATAGCTTTTTATCTAAATACCATTGAACCTGTAGTCTCTTCCACCAATGAATTGGCTACCAGTATGACAAAACCAGACATCAAGTACATTAGTCACAAGATAAAAAGAAAAGAAAATAAAAAGAATAGGTGTTCTGATGGCAAAAACCATTATGTGGCAGTATCAGAACCAAAAAAAAAGTAAAAAGAAATGACGTATCCAAGGGTGAAAACCTCTTTGAGGCACCCAAGGATGAGGTACTTGATCGCCTCCCCAGTTATTTTTAGGATCAATCTTCAATTCTTATTGAGCCAGCACAAGCAGTTAATTTGGGGACAAATCAGGCTCCACAGATAGTACACTTGGCTGAGTCCTTGTCACCAATAGAAAAAGAAGCTTATGCTAAGTTCTTACAAACCAAGAAGATCAATTTTGCATGGACTTATTCAGATATTCCAGGGTTGGACATTAATCTTATTATGCATCACTTATCTATAGCTCCAAACATCAAACTAGTTAAACATAAATTGAGGAAAATGCATCCTCACATAACTCTTCTAGTCAAAGCTAAATTAGAGAAAATCCTTGGAGAAAAATTCATAGGATCCATTACCTATGTTGAATGGATATCAAATATTGTACTAGTTTCCAAACATGACAAATCCATTCGAGTTTGTACAGATTTTAGAGATGTCAATAGAGCATGCCCAAAGGATGACTTTCTACTCCCCAATATAGACATGATAGTGGATATGACTACGGATTATGAGATTAATTCTTTGAAGGATGGTTTTTCTGGATATAATCAAATTATGATAGCTCTTGAAGATCAAGAAAAGACTGCATTCACTTGTGCATGGGGAACCTATTGTTGGAACATTATGCCTTTTGGATTAAAAATGTAGGAGCTACCTATCAAAGAGCTATGAAAACTATTTTCCATGACATGATGCATAAGAATATGGAAGATTATGTAGATGAAACCTTGTTGAAATCTAAACAAAGAGATACACACTTAGATGATTTGGAAGTAATTCTAGATCGCATGGAATAATTTCAACTAAGACTAAATCCTAAAAAGTGTGCATTTCGAGTCACCTCTAGAAAACTACTTGGATTCATCATTTCAACAAAAGGAATAGAGGTTGACCATGAAAAGGTCCAAGTGATCATTGATATGCCAACTCCTAAAAATATTAGTCAAATGAGGAGTCTGTAAAGACGTCTTCAATCTATAAGGAGATTTATTTCACAATTGGTAGATAGAGCTCAACCTTTCAATAAGAACTTACATAAGGGAGTCAAATGTATTTAGAATGAGGATTGTCAAAAGAGCATAGATCAAATCAAGAAGTACTTGGAAAATCCTCCTATTTTAATGCCTCCT
>MU223056.1:81442-102362 GCA_018584345.1 Thuja plicata | reverse complement strand
AGGTTTTCATAGTATTGTTATGCTGCAGGTTTGGAGAGCAATTTTGGAGGAGGATTTGAGCACTTGAGCTTGGATATTGCAACTTCTCTCTTCTTGTCTTCTTCTTCTTGCATTCATGGATACTCATGTAGATTAGATTCATGTTTATTTTCATAGATTAAACTTGCATCTGTATTTCCTTTCATAGATTAATCATGCATTGTCATCATTTAGATTAATTTCCTTTCATGCATTGAAATCATATAGAGTAGATCTCATTTTCATGCATTTGAATCTCTCATTTCATGGTGTACTTGCATAGGCACTAACTAGGTCAATCTGAGGGCCTCCATTACAAACCTTTGCATTCCATGACTAGAGAGCTATGAGTCAATGTTTGAGGCCTCATTCTTGAGCAACCTTGGATGGAATGATTCATAGAAGTGTGTCAACATTTAAGCACACAGGTATAAGAAGTATCAGAAACACTAATAAGGCCCTTCTGAAAAAATAGTGTTGGAGAATCTATGAAGAAAAAATGAATGGAATCTAATTCTAAAAAGTAAATACCATTTACCTCCCTAGAGGACACTTTAAACTCCCATGAGGTTACCTATGGTTCCTTCATCTCGAATAGTATTTGTAAAGGGAAGAATCTGGCTAGAAAAGGTGCTATATGGAAAGTGGGAGATGGTAGGAAGATAAGTTTCTGGGATGATATTTGGCTGAAGGAGAAACCCCTTAATGATAATCAAGAGTGGTCAAATGCTATTCAGGCCTCTAAAGAAACTATAGGAGCGAAGGTGTCTGATTATTGGAGAAATGAGAGTTGGGTTGATTTAAGACACATAGATGAGAATCATAAGTCTATGAACAAGCAACTTAAAAATTGGTTCCTAAGAGAGAATCTTTAGGATAGTCTCATTTGGGGTCAAGAAGCTAATGGGAGGTTCTTTGTCTCCTCGGCCTCTGCCCTCCTCTCTGATTTGGAAGAAATCCCATTTTTCTCCCACATATGGAATCAAAATCTTATACCTAAAATTAACATGTTTTTCTGGCCGCTTGTTCAAAACAGAATCCTAACACTAGATAATCTCAACAAAAGAGGTTTTAATATGCCTAATAGATGTTTTCTCTGCTATGTTGAAGAGGAAAATTATAACCACTTAATGATTCATTGTTCCTATACTAGAAATGTGTGGGATTCAATCTTCAAAAAGATGAACATGGAATGGGTGAAACCTCAAAGCATCAAATATTTTGTTAAACAATGGCATTGTCCCTTCCTAGGAAAATAAATAAAGAGACTTTGGAGGTTGATTCTCCCTCACTTCACTTGGAGAATCTGGAAGGAGAGAAATAATAGGGTTTTCTGAGATAAGTATTCTCCTCATGAGAATGTGGTAAACATGGTTTGCAGAAGCTTAATGGAAAACTTCAGAGGTCCTATTCCTAAAGATTCTTAGACCAGGAATAACTCCCAGGATATAAGTGAATTTCTTAAATGGGAGAAAAATAATAATAGAACTAATAAGATCAAAATTAGAGAAAATATTGTCTAGACTGCTCCTCCAAAGGGTTAGATGAACGAAAACTTTGATGGAGTTGCTAAAGGTAATCCTGGGATGGCTATGGTGGGTGGGATCATAAGGGATTGGAATGGAAAATGTCTAGGAGTTGTTTCTATTCCTCTTGGGATTCAAATGAACCATGTGGCAGAAGCTCAGGCTGCTCTCGAAGTGGTTAAGCTGGTAAAAGAGCTGGGAATCTTGAAGATTTGGCTAGAAGGGGATTCATTAAATATAATAAACTATATTAAAAGCGGGAGTGCCCCTTCATAGACAATAGCCCATATTATTGAAAAAAATATTACTATCCTCCAAACCTTTCAGGAAAATTATATTTCCCACATTTACTGTGAAGGAAATAAGTCGGTGGACAGTTTGGCTAATGTGGGGACCCACAGTGACATCACCCAAAATTAGATCAGAGAGGAAAATCTTAAAAATGATATGAGGAGTCTTATCAATTATGATAGACTAAAACACAAGGAAGGTGTAATCAATATCAATTATGATAAGGACACTTAACATTTTGAGGTGGTATAATTGTCAGATGAGTTGTGATAGTATCATGATTAAGCATAAACCACATGGATTGTGGGTCATTTTTGGCAATGCTATTCGAAGAAACTAGAACAAAGCTGCTATCATCCTAAAGAGAAAACAAAGATATTTTGGCAGGATGGGTGGTGGTTTGAAAAGGGAGGAGTCGCTGGACTTTGAAAGTGGATTCAGAATAAGAAGGTTTGGAAAAAGATAAAACATGGTGGTGTTACCCCCTACATGGAAAGACTGCACAGCTTTAACAAAGATATTACCAAGATTTTTGTAGATGGTTAGGTGAATGAAAAAGTCAATCTGGGTGGTAACTCTTTCTCGTTTACTCTAAGTCTTTTGGCAGAAATTATAGGTCTGCCTTCAAAGGGCATTAATTTTTATAGGGATAATAAAAAAATGGGGATGCAAGCCTTTAAACTGTTCCCTAAAAGTGTTGAAGAAGAAGCTCTTATGAACAAAGGGATGGGAGACTATGTGGATATTAAAAAAATTAAGAGAATTTGGGCCGATATCCTGACTATTATGATTGAATACTTCACTCTGGATGGGCATTACTCAAAGATTTATAATTTGCATTTTGTGCTGGTTAACCATTTTAGGCATAAGAAGAAAGTCTCTTTCCCTTATTTCCTGCTCAACTCGCTGAATAAAATCATTGTGGAAAATAGGAAGAAGGATAGCAACCCTGTTCTGCATGAAGGATTGATTATGCTTATTGTGGAGTATGCTCAGGATAGGAACCTTGACCCGATACCCAAAAGAGTAAAAGGTAAAATAAAAATAAATAATGAAGATGATAAAGTGGAAAAAACCTAGAAGAGGGTTAGGAAAAAGAAGAAGAAAAATAGGGAAAGAAGGGAGGACATGGAAGCCCAGATTTCAACCCCTAAAGGGGATGAGAAGGATGTAAACATAGAAGAGAATGATGATGATGATCAATCTAATAAAATTTAAACCTTAGATTTTAAAATCCAAAACCCTGAAAAATAAGAAAATGAGGAGAATGCTGAAGGGGAAAAAGAAGAGAAAAAAATACTGAAGGAGGAAGGCAGGAGGAGAAGGAAGAAGATAATGCTGAGGAAAAAGAAGACCATAGAAGTGAAAAGGAAAATTCCAGAGACCTAAGGAAAATTAGGGCTAGAAAATATATGAATACCATTTAAGACCAGAGCAGAGATAATACAAATTCTAATGGGTAGCTGATAGATAAGGTTACCACTGTGGGTTTTGATTATGATAATTGTATTCAGTAGGTGGTTAATAGTAAAAAGGGTCATGGTATAAATATGGAGAATTGGATAGATGATGATATCCAAGAAATGAAATAGCACCTGAAGGATATGGAGGATACCATGGAGCCCTTAAAAATATGGTTGGAAAAACTTTCAATGAAGTTTTTGATTGAGGTAAATAGCAATAACTCGGATGAAATCCTAATAGCTAAGATCAAAGCCATTTTGGAGGAGAAGCTGAAAGACATGAATGACAAGATTAGTTATAATGGGCACATTATTAGTGAAGTTCTAAAGAACATTAATGAGGGACTTAAAGTCTTAGTTATGAACTTGATGGCCATTTATAATTACTTGGAGAGAAAAATGATGGAAAATACTACTATCACTATGGATGATGATGCTGGGAGCTTAGTACCGGGAACTATAGCTAGATGCATCCCTAAACATATGCTGCCTAAAACCCCTAAGGAGCTAAAAAGTATCAAAGATGATATCCAAAAGATGGAGGATATGTAGAAAGAGGCCAAGAAGGATATGCAAAAAGAGGCCGAGAAGGCCACGATGAACAAAATGTATCTCCTGGCTAGTTGCTAGCAGTTTTCTGGTTGTTGTTCTATTTTTTGTTTCTAGCTCTAGTTTTTTGTCTTTTGGTTTCTTAGCTTGTTGGTTGGGGTCCTCCCTTTTGTCTTGATGTAGGATTTTGTTGTATGTCTACGCTATTAATGCTTATCCTTTCTGAGAATATTTTTTAAATGGTTTTGGGGTCCATTCAAAACTTGTATTTACTTCTATCAAAAAAAAATATAGTTAATTAATTAAAATCAACTATAATGTTACAGGAATATTAATTAAATTAATATAAGGATGATTTTAGACATCTACAGTTATATTTAATGTTGTCATGTTATATTTAATATTGTCATGTTATATTAAATTTTGTTATATTTAATGTTGATATGACACATTTAGTATTGTCATGTTATATTTAGTGTCGTTATAACATATCTAGTATTATTATGATATGTTACAATTGAAATCATTGATAGGTGGTCTACGTGAATCAGGTATGTCATGCACAGATCTATTGATGAGCATGGATGCTAACGTTCAAGTCATCCATCCAGCTTCTTCTTCCCAGAAGGTTTTGTGGACACAAGAAATAGAACGCAAGTTTCTAGACTTGCTCCATGAGAAAGTGCAACTTGGAAAAAAAGGTGAAGGGAGTTTTGGAAAAGAAGCTTGGACCTCCATTGAAAGGAGGTTTAATGTAAATTTGAAAATGAACCTATCAAAGGATAACTTCAAGAACAAGTTGAAAAATTGGAAGCAAGGGTATAGAATAATGAAAGACTTGACGAATACAAGGGGTTTTGCGTGGAATGAGAGTACTCAATGTATGGATTCTGATGATAGTGTTTGGGAGGAGTTATTGAAGGTAACATGGTCTTAAAATCTCTTCTTTTAAGTTGAATATATCTTATTTACTAATGAAAGAAAAATAATGAATTCAATCGGTATGCCATCATATAGAGAAAGGAATTTAAAAATGCCAAAGTGTATAAGACGCAGCCATTTCAATACTACAATGAATTATCCTTCATTGTGGGGAATGATATAGCTAGGGGCACCACAACTACAATAGTTCAAGAGACCGAAGAAGGGAACCTTATTGATGAGTTTTTTGATCTATATGATGAGGAGGATGTCACTTATCATGGTATCAATACTTCATCTTTTGAGACTAGTGCTAATTTGGCTGATAATGGTATCAATGCACCTACATCGAACCAATCTGGTACAAGTGACAGAGAGAAACCTTCAGCATCATCATCATCAAGGAGGCAAAATAAGAATAAGGGAAGCATGGTAGGTTCCATGAATGCAATTTGCAAAGAGATCAAAGATCTGAGTGTAGACCTTAGAGAGCCTCTAAAAATGGATAACTCTGCTTTAGAAATTGATGAAGCTAATGTGTATAATGCACTAAAATCCATCCCTAATATTAGCAAAGGTACTATGCTTGATGCATATGACAATTTTTTCTTAAACCTACAAGAGCCAGAGGGTTCTTGAGAATGAATAAAGGGGAGAGAGTCACATACATTAGATGGAAGTTTGGAGGACTCTATTTAGGATGAAAAATATTTTGATACAATTCTGTGTTTATTTGATCCATGTTTCAAATTATAACATGTGATTCATCACTAAAAATCTGTATGATATTACTAAATCTGTATGATGGTACTTTCTATAAGATGTTACTTAATCTTAATTATCATCTCTGTTGGTGTATTCTACCCATGAGGAGACCTATATTCATTTATGAATGTAGCTAATCCATTTTTTTATGTATTCATTTTAAAATCATTGCTAATTCATCTACTCTCCACTGGGTTTATTTGTTCTCTATTCTTTTTACCAGCATTACTAATTTCTCTATTATTCTTTGATGTATTTTTGAGTGATTTTTTCATTTTACTAGAATTTCTAATTCCTGCATAATTGTAGCATATATTGGACATTATATCTAGTATTCCCATGTATACTCTTGCAGAGTAAGTACATGAAACTTCCTGAACCTAGATGGTGATAAATATTTGGTAGGAAAAAAGGGCTTCTATTAACGTGTGCTTTAATATTTCAGTGTCAGAAATTTTTGAAACCTTAAATTCTTAAGTAGTTATGAGGATATCATGGTTGGTTTTTATTTTTCACTAAATATTATTTTGTAATTTATTTTATATCTTGATTGCACAAGTTTTGAACTTGTTCCCTATTTTTTATTCTCATGTCTATTGTTTGCTAATTTTATTTTTATTGAATTTTAAATTTGGGCTAGATAACTTTGAAGGGAAGATCATATTCATGCATCAGGGATTTATTTCATTTGTTATTGATTTACACTTAGATTTTCATAGTAAATTGATGTATATTCATCATTCTTTTGCAAATTGATACAACTCTAGTTTGGTGAAATTATCTAAGATAGTAGACTAAATTTCACTTTTCCTTGTATTCATGGTCATGTGATGGTGTATGGTGATGGATGCAGTAGATAAAACATTTTGAATAACTATTTTTTGATGGTCTCATTTATGATATTCCATATACTGCAAAATTAGAAGTTTTGCATTGCACTTGTAAAACCACTAGTGTTTGGTGCAACAACGATTAGGATTAAAAATGTTTGTCTGTTAGTAACTTAATATACAATAGAAATAACATGAATAAGCATTATAGTTCATTTTTTCCAATAGATCACTATATAATATTCAAACTCAACTATATAAGGGCCATTATTATGTACATTGTCACTGAAGATGAAATAAATAAATAAGAGCGTAAAGTAGTTATCTAGTGCAATGCTACTGTATGGTGGACTAGTAACTATTTTAGTATAGTCTTAGGGTATGGAGGTGATTTCTAGTCATTGTACCTAGCCTTTGAGGAGTATAGCTATGAGTTGTATTAGTATCTAATGAATTAGGGATCCCCATCACATGTTACCTTGCTATATAAGAAAAAGTAGGGAAGGTTGTAGACAGTCCATTTGTACTCTACTTGAAAGGACTCCAACTGCTCTTTATATATAATATTCTTTGTAAAAATTCATTATTTTGTGGAGGTGATTATTTTGAAATGTCTGTTTGGAAATAATCATAAATGTAGTAGGAAGGATTCCTTGTCCATAGAAGTGTTGTATTTTCTGAATTGAATATGGTCAATTTATTTTTGCATATTACTGTGATGGCTGAGTTCCCCTTTGTTAGGTGTTTTTTGGTTTAAATGCCACTATCTAATAGTATTTTTTCTATCAAATTCTCTTTGTAATTATACCTAATCTCACCCAATGTGGTATACCTCACTGGGAATTATGTCAAGATGTGATTGTTAGAATAACTGAGAGTGGGGGGGGGGGGGGGGGGTTCAGNGGGGGGGGGGTGATTCAGTGGCCTCAAAAATATTCCAATAAATTAACCCAAAAAACTTAGTACCACAATTATAAGCCTCTAGTTATCTTCAGTCCTATAAGATGTATGCCTTGAAATAATCTAATCAAATAACTACTGCTCAGAGTTCACTGTTAAACCTTATTCTTAATCTTTACTAATTAGCAGACTATCATTTACCGAAATACAGTAAATAACTTAGTGTTTACCATTCAATCCTATTTTAGTAATGTGTAAATAAAAACATCAAAGAAATGACTCATTAACACATTTGACACATGGATTTTTAACATGAAAACCCTGTCAAGGGGAAAACCACTTGGGACTGGTAACCCAAAATTTTCACTCTTCTAAAGTGAGCTTGGTGAAGAGCCAACCATGTTAAAGGTTACAAACACACTGTTAAGTGTGACATTGTTAGAGGATTTATCACTAACAGTTAATTACTTGATATATGGTGTTTCACTATGCTATCTTCATGAATTAACCTTTTGACACTCCTTGGGATGTATCTCAATATATAAAGGATTGTTAAATCCTACTCGGTTAAGAGACTTTCTGATCCAATGGTTAAACTTAAACATTATATGACCTGTTCATATAAACAACTTAATCTTGCAGATGTTGAGATCTATTGTAAGCTCATAATACCTTTCTAATCAATGTTTCTTTTGTGTCCCTTTGCTCCACTTCTTTCTTCTCGGTGATGCCATGCTTCTCTATTTCTCGGTGTCTACAGAAATCTTTAGCTTTATTCTTTAGCTTATTTGATCAGGATTGTATGAAGTTTCTCTTCACCATTATTCTCTTCAGCATCTTCTTCTCTATTCACCCCTAATTCATAATGAATTAGCATGTCTCTCTATAGACATAATTTCACCGTTTCTAAGTCCTTGACTTTCTTGTTCTTGGTGTGATCCACAATTCTCGCCTTTCTTGCTTTAAAAATCTACTTCAGTTTTATCCTGCAGTTTTCTCCTTGACAACTGAAATAAAACGGCTTTAAAAATCTCACTTATCTCTGGCTTTCAACTTGTCAATGAAAAAAATGTGATCAACCAGTTAACTCCATATTTATCTCTTGTCAGCTAAGTCTTTTGTCATTTCTGAACTTCATTTCTTTTCGGTGTTTAACTCCTTGTTAGCTTTGGTCTTGACTTCTGTTGTCCTCAAGGATCTCTATCTATTGGAGTTGTTTGTCTGTCAGGGTTGTCTGTCCATCAGGTAACACTGTGATTCTTCTTATTGGCAATTATTTCTCAAGTTTCTTTCTCTAGTATCACTGTGACTTTCCTCTCGGGGTTCTCTATCTATCGGGGTGCACTGTCCGTCGGTGTTTGTTGTCACTTAGTGAATACTAAACTTTTATACATTATTGATAGCGTAACCTTTATCTCTTTGATTCTCTGAAGTCTTTGACACTATGTATATAACCAATCAGATTATATCAATTTGACATCAATGACAATACAATACATTAACTGATTTAATGTCTTTCATTAAATTTTGGCAGCTTGATGATTATCAACTTAACATTTTCAAACATTCAATCAGTTATGATTCATCAATCTCTCCCTTTGGCATTGATGGAAACATACTACATTACTACTAATACAATATGAAATATATCAGTTGTATTACATCAATTTACCAAATTTATTGTTCTATAACTAATACAAATGTATGGCTCTCGGTAAGCTCTTCTAGCTTAGATTTGCTTCTTGCAAAGTACTCTCTTCAATCTTTATTCCCTTTACTAGATATGTGTAGCAGCTTCTGATTTTGTCTCTCCTTGTGTTGTAGAATCTCTTGTTTTGATGTTCTCTCCCTTGACTTTTCCTCTCCTTGATCCATCTATTTTGTTTTGACATCAATAGATATACTCTCTCCCTTAAGACATCTCTCCCTTAGGATAATGATGATGGATATTTCATATGGATATAGTCTCTCTCCCTTTGGATCTTCTCTCCCTTTGACAACAATACCAAAGTATATCCTTCCTCCTTTTATAATTTATACTCCTTGAATTTCCCTATCCATCAGCAATACAATGACTCTGGTGTTTGGTGCAGATATGTACCTTGTTGTGTACTGATGTATCTTTATAGTCCATCTCTTTGCTTGCATCAACATGAATGATCTTTTGATTTTGTGTAGGCTAATGCGGCCTCCTATTCATCTTAGTGACTAATAGACAAGGGTCAGACGCCTAATCTCTTTATCAGGTACTCAAATGTATCTCTAGGCAATGGCTTTGTGAATATGTCAGCTAATTGTTCCTTGGATTGAACATATTCTAGTATCACCTCTTTCTCTTACACTTTTTCCCTTAAGTAATGATACTTGATTGCAATATGCTTAGACTTAGCATGCATGACAAGATTATTAGAAATGTTAATTACATTGGTATTATCACAATAGGTAATCACTGGTTCAAGAATTTTCATATTCATACCTTCCAGTAACTGTTTGATCCATGCAATGTTAGAGAAGTTTGCAGTAGCAGCCACATATTCTTCTTCTGCAGTGAATTGTGAGATGCATCCTTTCTTCTTACTTATCCATGTGACAAGTTTGTCACCCATGAAGAATGCTCCTCCAGTTGTGCTCTTTTTTTCATCTAAGTTTCCATCCCAATCAACATCTGTATAGACTTGAAGCTCAATTTTTCCTTCTCTTTTATACCATAAGCCATAGTCCATAGTATTCTTTAGATATCTCATAATTCTCTTGACAACAGTCATGTTTGATTCTTTGGGATTAGCAGAGAATCTTGCAACTATTCCAACTGCATGTGTTATATCAGGTCTGGTATGAACAACATTTCATGAGTTTTTCAATCATAGATCTATATAGGGTATGATTTACCTTGTTTGAATTATCTTCCTTTTTCAGCTTGCATCTGGTGGCCATAGGTGTTCCAACTCGCTTGGAATCTTCCATCTTGAATATCTTCAACACTTCCTTGATGTATTTGGATTGTGTGATATATATGCCTACATCTTGTTGAAGAATCTATAGACCAAGAAAGAATTTGATCTCCCCAAACATTGACATCTCAAATTATTTTCTCAGTTCATTAGTAAAGGACTTACATAACATATCATTACCCCCAAATATGATATCATTAACAAATATTTCAGTAATCAAAATGTTATTATTAGTATCTTCTTTTAAATATAGATTGCTATTTTCACTTGTTCTTACAAATCTAATACTTATGAGATATGACTGAAGTCTTTCATACTAGGCTCTAGGTGCTTTTTTCAATCCATACAAGGATTTGTATAGTCTCTAAACCATGTTTCTTTTGTTAGGATCAACAAACCCTTCTGGTTGTTCAATGTACACCACTTCTCTAGTATTCCATTTAGGAATGAAGATTTGAAATCCATTTGGTATACCTTGAATCCTTTGAATGCAACATAAGAAAGTAGAATTATGACTCCTAGTCTAGCAATGGGTGAAAAGTTTTCTCCATAGTCAATACCTTCTTCTTGTGCATACCCCTTGCATACTAATCTTCTTTGTTCCTTGTGACTTCTCCATTCTCATTCAACTTGTTTCTGAATATCCATTTGGTACAAATGACATTATTGTCATCTGGTCTAGGCACTAATGTCCATTTTCTATTCTTCTCATTCTGTTCTATTTTCTCATTCATAGAATTTACCCATTCTTCATTTTCAAGTGCATTGTTAATAATTTAGGCTCAAAATCACAAATTCAACATCTAGTGTTTAGTGACTTACTTCTTGTTCTCATTCCATCCTTCTTGTCTCCTATGATATGGTTCTATGGATGGTGTCTTCTGACATACTTGGAAAGTATCAGTTCAACTCTTTGTTCATCATTCTGATTAGCATTTTTTCCTTCATTCTGATCTCAATCGCTTAGAACATCATTTTGAGCAATTTATTGATTTTCAGTGTTTGCAGCCTAATGCTCAGGTGCATTGTTCTGTTGCTTGGGAGTAATACACTATTGCTCAGGCAGAGTGTCAGGTTCTTCATTATAAAAAAACTTTTTGTAGTCTTCTAGTTCTTTTCTTTTTTTTTCTCATCATTTTTCTCTGTATATTTATCTATTCTGACATTTGCACTTTCAATGGTTTTGTTAGAGGACTTGTTAAGACATTTATAAGCCTTGCTCTTGGTGGAATACCCTAGAAAGATTCCTTCTTCACTTTTAGAGTCAAGATTTCCATTTCTATCATCTTTCAAAATAGAACATTGACTTCCAAAAATTCTGAAGTAACTTACATTGGGTGTGTATCCATACCATAGCTCATAGGGTGTCTTTTTGGTGTCTTTCTTCAATTGATCTCTATTCAATGTGTAGACAACAGTACTGACAGCTTCCCTCCAGAATGTTTGAGTGATTCCTTTCTCTATCATTAGTGCTCTTGCACAATCAACAATGAATCTGTTTCTTCTTTCAGCAATCCCATTTTTTTGTGGTGTTCTTGGTGCAGAAACTTGTCTTTTAATTCCATGCTCATTGCAAAAGTTAGTGAATTCATCATAAATAAATTCTCCTCCTCTATCTGATCTTAAGCATTTCAGCTCCTTACCACTTTGTTTTTATACAATAGCTTTATACCATTTAAACATCTTGAATGCTTATGATTTCTCTTTTAAGAACATAATAGTCATCATTCTAGAATAATCATCTACAAAGAGAATGAAATATCTATCACCATAGTAACTCTTTTTTCTCATGGGTCCACATAGATCAATATGGAATAATTCTAGAATAGCATTAGATATATGGGTTTTAGTCTTGAAACTAGACTTTGTCATTTTACCTTTTTGACAATTCTGACACATGATATGGTCAGGCTTTGACATGATTGGTAAGCCTCTTACTTTCCTTTTATTTATTATCTTAATCATGTTGTCAAAATCCACATGACATAACCGTTTATGCCATAACCATATATCTTCATTTCTAGCCATTAAACAAGTGGTGTTTATATCATCAAGATAAAATAGGTTACCTTTTGTCTATTCACCAGTTCTGATCAACCTTCCTCATTCATTAAAGATCTTTGTCTTTTTGTTCTCAAATGCAATTTGGTGACCTGAGTTATTTAGCTATGAAACACTCAATAGATTATAGTTAATTCCTTTTACCCAGTATGCATTTTCACATCTGATCATATTATTTAACACTATGGTTCCTTTACCTTCAACTAGACAAGGTGAGTCATTACCCATTCTTACTGATCCACCATTATAATACTCAAAAGTTTCAAACTTTTCTTTATCACTAGTCATGTGGTGAGTGCAGCCACTATCTATAATCTAGACATCATTCTTACTAACCTTACATATGAGTGTAGTATCTACATACCTTTCCTCTTCTTCTGAATCATCCTTCATGGCCACAAATACCATCTCAATATATCTATAGCTCTGTTCTCAGCAAGGTAAGAATCTTTCTTCCCTTTTTCCTTGTAGTCTCAGGTATCTCTTTTCTCAGATTGTCGATTGCTTCGGTAATATCTATTATCACTTCTATCAAACTTCTTTTCATATGATCTGTCATTACTTCTATCATCTTTTCTTTTGTTAGGACATCTAGCAGAAAAGTATCCAATCTCTTTACAATTAAAAAAAACCAATGGTAATTTACCTTTGTATCTACCTTTTCCTCTTTGCAATCTTCTAGCCATTAGTATTTCAATCTCATCAAGTTCTTGGTCATCACTATCACTTTCACTATCATTTCTCATAGTTTTTTTATAACTCGACTTACTTATTTTCAAAAAATATTTGAATGTAGACTCAATAGATGGTAAGACACTATTATTAAAGTTATTCATCTCAAATGAAATAAGTCTTCCAACCAAACTATCTAGAGTGACATTGTTATTTTCTACTGCTCTCATTTCTTGTATAGAAGATACTCTAATAGCATAAATAGGTAGTAAGGTTCTTAGGATTTTACCTACCATTGTTTCTTCTTCAAGTACACCTCCAACTCCTCGGATAGCATTGACTACCTCTTTGATTCTACAGCTATGCTGAGTGATGTTTTCTCCTTCTTTCATTCTTAGGTCATCAAATTTACCTCTTAGGCTTTTTGATTTATCTCTTAGTACATTAGCATCTCCTCCATGTACTAGATTCAATTTGTCCCACATTTTCTTTAAATAGGTAAATGTTTTGACATCTTCAAATTTAGCATTAGAGAGTGAGGAAGCAAGCTCTGTCATCATAGAATTATGCTCATTCTTTTCTCTCAATTGATCAAGTGTGTGAGGTCCTATAGGAAATACATATTCAGTATCCAAGTATTGAGTAACATCATTTCCAATACCTGATAGGTGGAGTCTTATTCTTCTTTGCCATGATGCAAAGTTGTCTTTGTTCAACATAGGCACATACCATTTGCTCATCTTGTGATCTTTTGATTAGGTCTTGAAACCCTCCTTCTAAGCACACAAGCTCTGATACCAATTTCTAGAATATCTGAGAGGGGGGGGGGGTGAATCAGTGGCCTAAAAAATATTCCAATAAATTAACCCAAAAACTTAGTACCACAATTATAAGCATCTAGTTATCTTCAGTCCTAAAAGATGTATGCCTTGAAATAATCTTATTAAATAACTACTGCTCAGAGTTCACTATTAAACCTTATTCTTAATCTTTACCGATTAGCAATCATTTACTGAAATATAGTAAATAACTTAGTGTTTACCGATGAATCCTATTTTAGTAATGTGTAAAGAAAATCATCAAAGCAATGACTCATAAACACATTTGACACATGGATTTTTAATGTGGAAACCCTTGTTAAGGGAAAAACCCCTTGGGACCAGTAACCTAAAATTTTCACTCTTCTAAAGTGAGCTCGGTGAAGAGCCAACCCTGTTAAAGGTTACAAACACACTGTTAAGTGTGACCTTGTTAGATGATTTATCACTAACAGTTAATCACTTGATATATGGAATTTCACTATGCTATCTTCATGAATTAAACTTTTGATACTCCTTAGGATGTATCTCAATATATAAAGGATTGTTAAATCTTGCTCAGTTAAGAGACTTTCTGATCCAATGGTTAAACTGAAATAGTATATGATATGTTCATATAAACAACTTAATCTTACAGATGTTCAGATCTATTGTAAGATTATAATACCTTTCTGATCAATGTTTATTTTCTATCCCTTTGCTCTACTTCTTTCTTGTCAGTGATGTTGTGCTTCTCTATTTCTTAGTCTCTGCAGAAATATTTAGCTCTGTTCTTTAGCTTGTTTGATCAGGATTGTATGAAGTCTTTCTTCACCAGTATTTTCTTCAGCATCTTCTTCTCTATTCACCCCTAATTCATAAGGAATTATCTTATCTCTTTATATACATAATTTCACCATTTCTAAGTCCTTGAATTAATTTTTCTTGGCGTGATTCGCAATTCTCGCCTTTCTTGCTTTAAAACTCTACTTCAGTTTTATCCCGTATTTTTCTCCTTGACAACAGGAATAAAACAACTTTAAAACTCTTGCTTATCTCTGGATTTCAACTTGTCAATGAAAATAATGTGATCAACTAGTTAACTCCATATTTAGCTCTTGCCAGATAAGTCTTTTGTCATTTCTAAACTTCAATTATTTTCGGTGTTTAACTCCTTGTTAGCTTTGGTCTTAACTTCAGTCATCCTCGGGCATCTTTGTTTGTCAGAGTTGTCTGTCTATCAGGTAACACTGTGATTCTTCTCGTCGATAATTCTTTCTTGGGTTTCTTGCTCGGGTATCACTGTGATTTTCCTCTCGGGGTTCTTTGTCCGCTGGGGTGCACTATCCGTCGGTGTTTGTTGTCACTTAGTGAATACTGAACTTTTATGAATTACTGATAGCATAACCTTTATCTCTCTGGTACTCTAAAGTCTTTGACACTATGTATATAACCAATCAGATTATATTAAGTTGACATCAATGACAATACAATGCACTAACTGATTTAATGTCTTGCATTAACTTTCTGCAACTTGATGATCATCAACTTAACATCTTCAAATATTCAATCAGTTATGGTTCATCAGTGATATTTAACTTTATTCAACATTCAAAATGTGTACATGTGAGCATCTAGCATGTTCCCTATTAATTTCAACACAAGTATCAACTCTTAAAGCTCTTATTATTTATCATTTAACCTCATCTGAATTTGATGAACCATCTTTGTATATTTTTCTTTTGCAATAATTCTGGTCAAATAGTTACCAATATGGGAGATTATTGTGGCTGTAAATATTTGTGTAATAAAAACTAGTAATTTTGATTCATCATTTTTTTGTGTACTGGACTTTTTGTCATTCATATTCCTAGAAGAAATTTTTTGAATTTTAGAGGATAGTCAGGAAGCACGCATGTTGAATTTGACATCACCTTTTTGGAGTTTGTTAATTGTTTGAGAGGGGTATTTATTCTGAGATAATTATATTTTTATTTTAACCTTTGTAGTGGTTTTCTTTAGGTAAGTGCAAAGACCAAATTCTCCCAATTGGAGTATCTACCCTACCTGTATTGAATGGTATCTCTGGAATAGATCATAGATATCCATCAACACATAAAAGAGTAATGCAAGGTGGAATCACAAAAAAAAAACACATTTGAGTTGTTTCAACCTGCCACTTTCTTGGCTTGTAGGAGATTACAAAATAAGAAGTCCCAATTGTCTAAGACATGTAGAGGATTCCTTCATGGTAGTTGGGCTCCTGCACCAATAGTATTGTGGGATCACCCTATTCTCTAGATAAAATATCTCCATATATAACCAATGATGTTCCTTCTATATCATTCAAAGTGTTCACCTCTTGTAGACTTAGTATTATTTTATGATCTCTCACATGTTGTTTCATGAGATCCATTGTGGGAGATAGATAGGTCTGCAGCTCCATAAGTGATATAATTTTATTGTCTTTCTCTTCTTGCAACTTCTTAATTTTGTATGAAATCATCTTCACCTTAGTAGTGTATGTTGAAACTGAACTGGTTAGAGGATCAAACTTTGTAACCAAATCATCAAGTTCTTGTTTGGATTCTTCTCTCTTCTTCTCTAGATCCTATATAATAGATGTAACCTTGGAAAATTTTACAAGCATATTTCCTATCTCCCATAGAGTTTCCTTCATTTTATTCACTAGAACTACAAGTGACTTTTTTTCTACTATTATGGTCTTGTTCAACTTGTCATCTCAATGCTTCTCATATTCTTTCATTTATAACTCCATAGGTGCATTCTCCAAGTTTGGTACTTGATAAAAAACAACCTTCACCAAAATACCCAATTGATCAATGGGATTATATTTTTTTTTTCATATCTCACATTAGGTACTAAATTTCCAATGATGTTTCTTGCTCCTTTTATTATTCTGACCTTTTTTTTCTTTCCCTTCAACTTATCCATTTCAGCTTTCTCCCTGACTTTATCAAACATTTTCAATATCTCTTTGGGGCTCATATGAGTAACATAAATAGTTTTTTGCATGTTATCATCTTTAGATTCCTCTTCATCTTCTTCAGAATTAGTTTCATCCTTTGTTTTTCTCTTCTTCATTGTGCTACCTTCACCTATTAGATCTAGTTTTCTCTTCATTGAAAGTATATCTTCATCATCCTTATGACCTATATCTTTCTCAACAATCTATTCTGGGATATCAGAGATAAAACTATCTATGACATCATTAATCTCTTCACTTTCTCTCTTGTGCTTTTATGGCCTCTTCAACTATTTTGACTTTAGCAGCAATCTCAGACTTCACAAACTTTATTAATAAATCCACTGTCTCATTTATTACTGATTTAGTATCTCTAATGAGAATTATTGTAACTCTATTCCTTGTCTTGGATTCTTCTATCATTGCTTCAATTGTAATATGTGTTTGTTCAGTAGAAAATTCATGTTGCAAAAGTGTAAGTTCTTGTTCCATCATTACTTTATCAATCTTCAAGGCTTCTCTCCATCTTTTGTTAACTGCACTAAATAGTTCTTTAGGTACATCTTTGTATAATTTACTAGGTGATTTGCAAAAAGTGTGTAAAATTTTTACAACTACATCTTCAATCTCTATTTTCTCTTCATCATCAAACTTGTCAAATTTAGTCCATACTTATATCATATTTCCACGTTTCTTAATGTCTTTAACAATATTCTCAAGAATGATAGCATTGTCAAGTTTATTAGTTTCCATAGTAGTAGAATATTTCGCATACTCAGTTTCAACCTTTTCTTCTTCAACCTTTTCTTTACCTCCCATCTTACTCTTTAATTCTTTGTAGCCTGGTATCATTTCTTTCTTTCTTCTATAATATCTTTGAATAGTCTCAGGTGTCTCCTTCTCTGAATTAGTCTTAATATAAGTAGTGGAAGTAGACTTTGATTATTTTAGTACTGAACTCCTTGTAGCTCTCTGGGGTGTAATCTCTTCTACTTCAATTTTAGTATCCTTGGCTCCTACAACAGATGTGCTTTCTTCCTCACTCTCCATTTTATTTCTAAGTTTTATCATCATTTTGGGTGTAATGCCACTCATTTTGGCTAGATTCTCAACTTGTTTTTTGATCTTTGTTTGGATTACCAGTGCTCTCAATTCATTGTGAATTTTCAGTGATGACTCTTCATAAGTTCCAAACCTAGGTGTTGAATTATTAATTTATTTAGATAATAGAACATCATCATGAATAGTGACTAGATCACCATAAACTTCATAACCCATAGCAGGTATCCAACATGTTCTAGGTTGTACTTCTTACAACATACATGTATATGTATCTACTAGAAAATAAATATAATCTTTATACGTCTCAATAGTACCGGTTGGGATTCTCTCTTAAATGATTTTTTCTCTAAAAATATTTAAAGTAACCCTACATAACCAGATTAAAGTGGTTTCCTAAAGTCCTTATGCATTTCTTAATCTGCATTACTTCCGGTCTATCCTTTGACCATGTAATAGAACCTATTCCAGGAAAATAATTTTGTAATTAAAAGAACATACATACCAAGAGTGATCCATATTTGAATGACTTCTTCTTATCTTTCTTGATCTTCTTAATGTTCACTAAGAATTGACTCCCCAACATCTCATAAAGATCATAATTTTCATCTTCCTTCATCATTCTGTATGTAGCATAAATAGCTCCACCAGGTACACTGTTCAAATGACTAGACTTATATACTATGTATCCTACCACCATTGAAGCAAATCTCACTTCCTTATGAATTATATCCTTGATAGTCATGGCTCAAAAATCTTGTTTGGATTGGGTTAAATGATTAACCAAATTTGCAGCAATAGTTTGTAGAGTAGGTGCTTCACCGGTCGCATAAAATCCAGTAAATTTATTGGTTAATTCCTTTGTAATATTGTAAGGCTTGTCTAGCCAAATAAATTGATCATGTACTCTTCTCAAAACATATCTTATCCATCCTAGATGAAACTCATCAAGTATCTCAGTAGCATAAGTGAAACCTTTTTGAACCACGTGCATATGTTCATCTTTCACCTTCACATCATTTCTCAGCTTAATAAATTAATTATAGATTTCATCAGCTCCAAGTTCTTACAATTTGCAATAAATGAATGAATGCATGTCTTTAGTTAACAATACACCATAGGGTATCAAAGATAGGGAACACATTGCATCATTTCATTTGCCTTCATCGGGTGTAACTTAAATATGGGTCTTGGCTTATGAATGATGTCGACCAAAACTAGAGTATCCATAATGTCAACAATTAACAAAAATTCCTACAAATGTCTTTGCAATTTAATCTATAGCCTTGAATTCATCGATTAATGTACTTTGACAACCGATAGAATTTCTTCACAAAATCTTAGTCCACAAACACAAATAGTTCTTGATATGGAATGTAACCAAATTTTCTTTAGTAAACTTTGTTAGAATGCAAAGTGATAAAAGATTTTACTTCCTCATATTTATAACATTTGAGAATTTAGTCGTTAGACATAACGGTCAAATAGTGCTTTCCACTGACTGCAACAGTTAAAACATAACACTTGTTATATGCACACAAACGCTTTATCTTCACTAACCATCATAAACTAACAAATTTGACTTTAAGTGCCCCCCCAACCTAATAATGTGCTTATTTCACCGATGGATTCTTCACATTTGTTAGACTTGTGGAGTTCTCAGTTAACTATGACGAATTCAATTCTCCTTTCCTCACCCATGTCTTCTTCAAATCATTTCTTATTTCATCAACATTAACTGTTTCCTCACATTTGGCATTTTCATCATTGTTTGACGGTTGGCCTCTAGTATAGTGTCTTGATCTAATGACCTAGTAATATGACCAACCTTGTTATAGACATGAAACACCATACATGTTGGATTCTAGGGTTCAGAATTGTCTCTATATGACCTTTATCTGCAGTTCACAACCATATGTCCATAGTTGTGACTTTTAGAACAAGTAACATCTGACTGGTTACCTTGATTGATAGGTTTCTGACAGTTGTAATCATATGATCATTGGTTGTTGATTCTATCACTGCACTCATTAGCTCTATGTCCAAAATTTTTTTAGTAGTAACAAAATCCATGAATGTATTACGTCTAGCATTGTAGTTATCATTTCTAGCATAGAATGTTTTTGATCTAGCAGTAGAACCTCTAGGTATAACATTTGGATCAATTGGTTTAAACCAACATATATGAGCAGTATGACCTTCCTTGTGACAATTAAAACATAATTTCTTATACCTTCTCTTGCCATTATTATTTTTTACCTTCGATGTTGATTTTATTTCTGCATTGATGTCTTGTGTGCCAAAAGATTCACCAGCTTCAAAGTTCGTAAAACCTAAACCTTTTTTCTCTCCATTCATCCTCTATCTTCCAAGTTGATCATCAAGTTTAGCAGAATTCTTTCTAAATTTATCTAGTAGATCATTTGTAGCTTTCAACTCTTCTTTTAGCTTTTCATTATCTTTCCTTATCTCCTTGTTCTCTCTTTCAATATAAGATTTATCTTAATTTGTATCATGTAAGTGTTCCTTCAATGTAGTCACCTCTTGCTTCGATCTGAATAGTTGCTCCAACTTTTCTGTTAGGGTTTCATCTTTAACCTTTAGGGCATCTTAAACAATTTTATTGGCATTATCAACATCCCTTATTCTTTCAAGTTCTTCAATCATCCTGACAGACTGAATTTCAAGCTCTCTTTTCAGATTTTCCACTTCACTTTTGAGTCCATTGTTTTTATCCATCAGAATTTCAAGTGTTTCCTCTAATTCTTCTTATAAACTACCCTCAAACAGTTTATCAATGTAGTCTTGAGTTTCACTCAATTTCTCAGCAAAATCTCTTCTCTTAGAAAGGGAATGCCTCATATTTTCCTTCAGTTCATTGATAACTTTTCTTGCATCCTCAAGTTTCTTTTCATACTTGTATCTATACATGTTGACTTATAGGTATCTTTTCCCCAAGTGATTAGGCTTAATATTAGGAGGACCAATGAGCTCTGTTAGAATGTAATCTTTACTTGTACTAATGTAAGTAGGAGATTCTTATGGAATCCCTACACCTATTTTGTCTTCTTGTACAAGTGTGAGGATAATTCCTTTTATTGTAATTTCTTATTTAGTTATTCCTCCTTATG
>MU223056.1:59490-81392 GCA_018584345.1 Thuja plicata | reverse complement strand
ACACACTTTATTGAAATGTGGCATACGTAGATATGGGAGTTACAATGTAACTCCTTTCTCACATCTCTATTAAAAGAGATGGCTCTCCTTCTCATTTTGACACACACATGAGATTCTTCTTCTTCTTTAAAATTGTATGAGCTAAGCTCTCACTCTATCTCTCTCTCTCTCTCATTCTTAGGCATTTTTTCCCATTCTTTATATCACGGGGGTTTTTTTCATGCTTTTCCCCCTTCAAAATCTTGTCTCCTTTGTTTCTTTTCTCATTGGTGAATGCTCTTGATTTTGTGCTAATTCATGGTAAATCTCCTATCTCCTGCTCATTAAATTAAACAATTTCATGTCTCTCTCTTATTTTTGTTATTATCTTAACATGGTATTAGAGCAGGTAGGTTTAATCTTCGATTGAGTTTATAGGTGAAGGAGCTACCATATCTTGGAGCACTCCAATATCAGAGACTCTTGAGAGAGTGTTGAGAAAAATTCAAATTTTTTTTTGGGTTTGGCTGGTTTACCACCAAACCCGATTTATCTTTTGCATACATTATTGGTTTATCTATTGGATACAATACTGACTTGTTTTGTGCAGGTTTGGATATTTTCATTCTTGGCTCTGTTCTTCATCTTTCTTTCAAATTTGAGCCTTAATCTATTTACTGTTCTCATTGAATATCTTTAATCTAACTCTGTTTTTTTGCAGCTTTAAAAGCTAAATCTCATACTACTTTCAGTTCTTTAAATATGTTTACATTAACCTATCTTTGTTTTTTATTAAAACCTTTCATGCAATAAAATATGTTTTTTTAATATTAGTTCAAATTTTTCATTGTTGTTTTTCCTTCTCTCAGTGCTAGCACGATTTGGAAGAAAGTTTGTTTTTTTCTTAACGTATTTTCCTACCTTATATTGCGCAGGTTGCATGCATTTTGCAGCTTTGTATTTTCTCTTGCAAGTGTTGTTAGCTGCCTCTAATCTTAAACTAGTCACCCATATTATGAAGTAAACCATATATAAGATTGTGCCACAAATGTTTTGCTATATAAAGTCGCTATTGTTACTTATTCTTAATCTCAAATTGTTGTTGTTATCTTCACACTTTGTCGCTGCTTACAACGATAACAATCACTGATATCGAATACTGTAATTGCAGAGTTTAAAGTCATTTTATATGAACTTCTATTTGTTTTAAATTGCCGTGTATCTTCAGAAAGCCGCGCACCTCCACCAGGAGCAGCGAAGTTGCTGATTTCTCCTCACTTCATGCATTCAACCAGCTTATGCATTGTAATGACAACCATCATTTCTGGTGGTAGCTGAAGAATTCAATCTCAAATCACCTCTCCATCGATTGTTGTTGTCTCTATAAAGGATCACAACCATCGTTGTTTGAGGCTTCTTTACTGAGATAACATTTCTTTAAACTGCCTTCGTTATTATTATTTCAGGCTCCTTGCAACTCATTATCTATGTCTACCATTTTTGAAGGGTTTCTGAGCTTGAACGCTCTGTGGGCAACTTTGCAGGAACTCAGGCGGCATCTGCCTTGCATGCACTTGAAAAATGGCTGCATTTTTTAAATAAACACTATTGCACATGCATTCCTCTCAACGTTTTCTCACTGCAAGTGTCTTATTTTTTACATAAGAAACCTGACTTTTTAGTAGCAGTTATTTCTTCTTTCTAACCATTTCTTTGCAGGTTAATTATTATTTTTTAACTCTTTTTAGCATTCTTTATAACGTTTCTTATTTATTTATAGTCTATTTATATGTTTATTCTCCTAACGTTTTCTTGCAGATCATCATTTCTTTATCTTATATCTGCCTTCGGTTTCTTTCTATTTCATTATCTTATATTAGCATTATTCCTTCTTGCAAGTCATCATATTACTGCAGATAATTATATTGTTTTTATTATAGTTGTTGTTTTTATATTTAGTCTCATTATTGACCTTTTCCATTATCATTAATGTTGCAACTTTTTCTATTACATTGTGCAGGTCCTTGCAGGGTTTGTTCAGCTTTATATTAGTTAATTCATTCATATTAGTATATCATTTTAATTCTCTAAGTTTATTTCTTTAATTTTAATTTTAAAAATTTTAACCAAAAATTCTAAAGGTTAAAACATTTTTCTAGCTTAATTTTTTTTAATTTCTCTTTAACTATATATCTTTTATCTCAATTCTAACCCATTTCAATTGTTATTTGGTAATTTGGTTGTAATTGAATTTTGTTTCATCACTTTAACAAAAATTTAAATTTATTTGAATATTCAATATTTCTGGAATACTGTTATTTACTATTCGCGTTAAATTAGTTTTTTGAATTCATCTTTATATCTTGCAACTTGTATTTAACTGTATTTCAGTTAATTTTGATAATTTATCATGTCTACATTAATGCCAGATTTTAAACTTACAAATTCCAATTATACTATTTAGAGGCCACACGTGTTTGATTTTCTAAAAACTCAGCACCTTTCGGATATTGTGACTTCACCAAATTTGAAAATGACATCCGCCACTCCTCAAGCTGACCAGGATTCCTAGCATTTCAAAGATGAGGAAGCGTTTGGTCTAATTTTCTTCTCATTAAATCCAGATTTATATCATCTTATCTCAGATTGTACTGAGGCTCATCAGGCCTGGCATGTCTTGGAGAATACATTTCAACCTCCCCAAACCTCTACTCCACCCTGTGACATTATGTATCCTTTGAATAAATTTCCTATTTGGGATGACCCTTGTGATGATGTTTGCCTTGGGGATGATCCCCCTGCTTTCTATTTTTCTCATCAAGCTAACATATTGTAGGTTGATAATGTTATGAATACTAATTCTGCTTTGGATAATATTTTAGATCACGAAGATGAAATTATTAATACATTTATCCATGTCACGTTGTCCTTATGTATTAAAGGAGATTATGTTCCTCTTTTCTCCAAAGTTGATTATGAATTTCGTGACACTCAAATGGTTATCATGGAGGACCAACCTCCTTCTCTAAACTCTAATCCTCTTGATGATATTATTAATGGTGATTGTCCTACTTCTATTCTTTATTATGTATCTATTAATGAATCCATTTGGTTTACAAAACCTCTTTATGATGCAATTAATTTTGATGATTCTCATTCAGCTTCTACTGATTCACTTTTAGGAGGAAATTCCCATAATGGGAGATCCCCTCATAGTTCATGTTTCTTTGTAGATTCAGGTGATCTTTCTTGGACAAGTAACAACGAACAACTTCAAAGTGTACTCAAAGATTTGGGCCTATATCCACAAACTCCTACACTCTTGCATTAAAAAAATTAAAGGAATCCTATTTCAAGATCTGAGCACTTATCTTTGCTCCATCACCTACTATCAACAGAAAGTGAAGAAACACAAGTTTTCCTCCTCCACTACACGAAGGATAATCCAGTTGCAGATTTTTGTAAAACCCCAAGTAAAGATTAAAGGGGGGTGTTAGAATGTAATCTTTACTTGTACTAATGTAAGTAGGAGATTCTTATGGAATCCCTACACCTAGTTTGTCTTCTTGTACAAGTGTGAGGATAATTCCTTTTATTGTAATTTCTTATTTAGTCATTCCTCCTTATGAGGAATCCTACACAAGTGGCACACACTTTATTGAAATGTGGCATACGTAGATATGGGAGTTACAATGTAACTCCTTTCTCACATCTCTATTAAAAGAGATGGCTCTCCTTCTCATTTTGACACACACATGAGATTCTTCTTCTTCTTCAACATTGTATGAGCTAAGTTCTCACTCTATCTCTCTCTCTCTCATTCTTAGGCATTTTTTCCCATTCTTTATATCAAGGGGGTTTTTTTCATGCTTTTCCCCCTTCAAAATCTTGTCTCCTTTGTTTCTTTTCTTGTTGGTGAATGCTCCTGGTTTTGTGCTAATTCATGGTAAATCTCCTATCTCCTACTCAATGAATTAAACAATTTCCTTTCTCTCTCTTATTTATGTTATTATCTTAACAAGCTCTGATACCAATTTTTGGAAATCTTGTGACTGAGAGGGGGGTGAATAAATACAAGTAGGTATTGACTAAATTCAGCCACCAATCATATTAACTGCACTAGCAACTCCCAAACCATAAAGAATATAAATTAAGTAAACAAAAAATAGTAAACAATATCAAACATCCCCAAATTTAACACACATAACACAAGTAATTTATAGTGGAAACCCTTGATAGAGGGAGAAAAAAAAAACCATGATGGGGATGATACCCACAATCCCAATACTGTAGTAAATGAGTTTTCCCTGTTAGGAGCTACAAATACCCTTTCTGAGAGTTCACCCTATTACGAGTGATTAGTACACTATTAGGAATATAAACATATCTTCTAAGATCTACCTCGCTAAAGGATTTCAAACCTCCATTACGAAGCTACCATGTTAAAGGATTTACAAATAAGAACATGTTAAAGTTCACCCTGTTAGAGGATTTGATCTGCTACAACTGTTAGGGAACAATAATATTGTTGATCTATAGAATGGCACTGGTTGCCTATCATATCTATTTATCTCCTTTCCTTCATGATTCTATTCTAATCTCTAATCCTTCAATTGATAACTGCCCATCCTAAAAATATGATCGCAACCCTAAATCAAACGATTTAGTGCTCCTTATATAGATTGACGTTAGGTAACAAAAGACCTAGAAATTTCCACCATAGTTAGCTCAATAAATTATCCAACCTCCTCGAAATCAATGTCAACAACATCCAATATGTCATTCTTAAACCTTTACCAATATTTAAAATTAATATGTTACCCTCACATCCACCACCTTAATCAAATTAAAATGGAACTTTGATCGGTGATCAGATAGGTAAACTGTCTTCACTCTCAAGACAAAATTCAATTAAAAATTTGAAATAAAATGTTGCATTTGGTACCATAGATTCCTCATACCATATACATATTGTATCTCTGATCACAACATATGAATCTTTCCCCAACTTGACGGCTACCACAATCTATCTAATATTGTTGTTCCAAAATACCAATCAACATACATAGTTGATATTTCATTTACCAATCATGTACTATTCTTACTAGTCACTATAATCATGATAAATTAATACATTGTCATCAAGGACAACCAATTATGCATCCACTCATGGCCGCTCTACATATCACCTCCAAAACTTATCATAATGCCAACAATAGTTATATAGACATGAAAGTAACAAAAAGTGTAGATCTTGAATTATTGGAATTCTCTCTATATCCATCGAACATAAAGAGAGTTAGGTTAAATCCAATTGGAACATTCAGTCATGTAATTGGGTCACATTTAAAACATGTACCCAACATAGAGGACCATTGGGCTAGTTGTGTCAATAATTATAAGGTCAAAATAAGGTATTTCTACAAAATGGACCTATAAATGGAAGACCAATCATGCAAGATATGGGTCTCGTACAAAGATAGATCTAAAGATAGTTAGAATATATTGCATCCATCATATAACACAAAATGGTTTTTTGAGAAAGAAATACACAATGTTGATGTGAATGTTGTAGACCAAGAAGATATGCAACATAAATAAAAGTTTATGATTAAATAGACACACAAATAGGTTTATAAACCTTATCAAATGGACCTTGTCCACAAAGTTGTAGGATTTGAAATGATACGATAGCCAAAGCAGGATAGAACTTCAAGAATCAAGAAGAAAGCTACTAAACCTCCTCCTCCCACTCACCCATTGGGGTATGGTAGAGTGGTTATTTAATAAGTTCCTATTAAGATCTAGAAGTGGATGAAAGAAAAAGGGGAAACCCAAGAACCTCCCTCCACTGGCAAGGATAGAGAAAGAAAAGAGAAATATGTTTCTCCCATTACAAATATTGCCCCAAAACCCTCTTTGGTACATCAAAGGACAAATACTTCCAAGGTCAAGGAAAGGGCCAAGGAGGAATTTGATGGTGTTCAAGAGGAAAAAAAATTACTAGGAAAATAATCATTGAAATATTTGAAGAGGAAGACGAATAACCCTTTCTCGAAAAAAAAATTATTTTATATATTTTATATAAATATATTAGTTGCTTTCAACTTTTTCCATAAAAAGAAAACCCTTTCTAAAAAGAAGAGGACCAGTGTAGCAAAAACACTTCACAATAAAAAGACACTACTACCACTTCTATTTAGAGAAAACCAAAAATACCTTAGTAATAGAATCCTCAAAATTGGAAGAAGGTACTCTTATCAAGATCTTTCCAAATGACTTAGCAAAGGAGGGAGAAATGGAACAATAGCCACCTCTAGACACAATAAACATAGAGGATGAAACAAAAGTTGAGGTCCAAATAACTAAGGCTCTAGAAGCTAATATAGAAAGGGAAAATTAGGTATAAGAGGAGTCAATCATAGAAGAAGTCCCTTGGAACATCAATGAGCAAGAAGGTATTAAAAAGAGGAATGAAGAAGAGACTAAGGATTATGATGCAACAATAGACATGGATGCACTAAGAAATGGAAATGAAGAAGATCTATACTTCATGCTTGATGGGGAAAGTTTAGGTGAGGATGGTAATGATGAGGCGGCACACTGAAAAAATCCTAAGAGCAAGCTTGAAGAACATCAAGAATAAAATAAAGATCAAGAACTAAAAGAAGAATAACCTCCCTAACAATACACAGATGAACAAAACATAGAGGAGTAGAAATATGAAAAGGAATAAAAACATGGATTTGAGGATGAGTCCCAAAAAAGATCAAATTCCCCTTGTCAACAAGAGAATGAAAATGACTAGGAATGGGAAAATTTGCATAGGTAACATCAAGTACAACTATAATGTGGCTATCCCAGATTAAGGAGTTAAAAGGAGGTTAAATTCAAAGATTTCATAATATCAGAGGAGGTGTTTCGGTCTCTAGAGGCTAGGAAGAGGACTAGAAAAATATTGAGGCTATCCTAGATTGTGCTTAAAAGAAAAATAAGTTAAAAGGATTTAAAAGGAGGTTGAATTCAAAGATTTCACAATATCAGAGGATCTATTCAGGTCTCTAGAGGCTAGGAAGAGGGATAGAAAAATACTGAGGATCATTGTAGATTCCTAAGGACACTTAAAAGCCCAAATTACTATCCTTTCCATAGATAAGTTTCAAGAGGAAATAAAAGAACATGATTACTAGATACACGAAGTAGACTTAGTTGTCCTTACAAGGGAAGGAGAGAAGAATTTGCTGTAGGAGTCATTGACTGCAATTTTCTAAAGGATACAAAATGATCAAAATACAAAGGGTAAGTTGCAAGCCCAAAATTGATGACTTGAAAAAATATCTTGATCACCTCATAGGACCATTAGACTCATCTGCCCCATTTAAAAACATGCAATCATCTCTAAGGGCCCATTTAGGGGTTGGAAGTTTACTAGAATTGGCATTATCTAATTCTAGATAATGCCAATTCCATGTTTGTGTCCTTTTAATAAAAATGGAATTGGAATTTTGAAATTCCAATTTTGCCCCAAAATGGACATATCCATCTTCCACCCAAATAGATGGAATTAGAATTTCGAATTTCAATTCCATTTTATTAAACCAAATTAGAATTCTTGTTGGGTCCGTGAGGAAGTGGAAAAGCATAGAATTAGGTCATTTTTCATTATCGCGCGGTCTTGCTCATCCTCATCCCCTCATTTTTATGTTGAGGTTTAGACTGCCATAACCGATACTTCCCCATGGACTGCCAAAAATGCTAGAAAGTTTGCAGAGGAGAAGCTAAAGTGTGAAAAGAAGGGCATATGTGTTGGTGTTTCTCATTGGGCATCTCTCAATCAGTGTTTTGGTTCTGAGTGAAGGTGTGGTTAGAGGTTTTGTTCATCTTTAGGTAATGTATTTTTTCTATCGCTCTTTATCTAACACTGCGCTATCTTTTCACATAGACTGTGCTATCTAACTGATAATTTATTGCATTTGTTACCGTATCACTAGAATGAGATTCTTTTGTAATGCACATTCTCATTGTTATGCAAATTTTCGTATGAATTTCTTTGCATAGCCCATTTATAAGAGAGTTATAACTAACAAGATTGGGCATAATGCCAATTCTCTTCATTTCTTTATGTAAACTAAAATCTTCCTGCAAGTTACCAGCCCTGCAGTGACCAATGATAAGGGTTTTATACACTTGTACATTAGGTGCAACATTTATGCTCACCATCTCCTTCAAAATATCTTCAGTTTCATGCAACCTGCCTTCCTTACATAATCCATTTATCAATGCACCATATGTTATGACATCAGGTGCAACACCCCTTTCCTGCATCTCCTCAAGCAGGTAAAAACCTTCCTCCATATTTCCACTCTTACCATACCCATCAATTAGTGTATTATATGTAACGACATCAGGGTCCAAACCAATTGTGTAAATTTCTTTTATAATATTTATTGCCTCACCAATCATATGTTTCTTACAGTCGCCCTTGATTAGTGCATTGTAAGTAATGGCATTAGACACAATTCCTCTTCTTCCCATCTCCTGACGTAAACAAAGAGCTTCCTGAGTATTCTCCAGCCTTTAATACCCATCAATACTTGTTTTATAAACAAATCTATCAGGACTCAAACCCTTTCCAATCATTTCATTAAAAATATTTTTGCCTCCCTCATTTTCGCTTTTCCCTTGTTTGGACAACGCATTCAACAAAACACTATAGAATAATTTTTCTTATCATTTATCTATGAAGCTCTAAAGCACCGTGTACATCTCCAAGTCTCAGGCACCCATCAATTAATGTGTGGTAAGTGACATGATCTGGCTCCAATTCATACTCGTACATCTCATTTACAGTCCCTTTGGCTTGCTCTAACCTACCACTTTTATAGGTCCCACTAATCAAGGAATTGTAGGTCACTAAATCGGGTTTGAGACCTTGTGCAAGCATGTGTATTATATGGCATTTAAGTGTATTATTGCAGGAAGGGAATTCCATTAACAAACCTTACTTTTAAACTCATTAGCTGTAAAAGTTATCAAAAATGGGCTAAATATTGAATCTTGAATGGAAAACTTAGCACTCATTGCATCTAGGTGATGCTCACACAAGTGAATCACTAGGATTCCCCTACCTCCCAGGAAGTCTCGGTGCTTCACCTTTGTGAGCCTCACAGACATGCAATGAGTGCTTAGTGTTACACCTTCCACCCGCCCCTCTTTTCCTTGTTTCAACTGTAACACATTCATTATTAGTTGACTGTGTAATAATAGTAACAAAACCAGACTTAGATCTAGGACTCATGGTTAAGGCTGCCTGTGACTGCAAATTACTTCCACTATTAATCATAAAACAATATAGGAGAGGAACATGGGCTTGGTTGTGTTTGATCAACATTATTACATGTTTATGGTATTTCTCATTGTATGGGCCAACTAGTTCTTTCATTATAGTTGGGTGTTTTCTTATCTATTTCCATTATGTTCCTCTCCTATGTTGTTTGGTGATTAGTTTGTTGGTATGTTTAGGTCATTGATGTATATTATTGGTGATATTAAAGTTTAAGGAGAGATTATCAAGAGGAGAAGATTCATTCCTCTTTTTGTAGTTGTTCTTGTCGCCCTTGCCACAACCGCGGTGTATGCAAAAGAAGGTAGTGGAAAAAAGCATAAGCGCAGAAGAGATGTAATTAGTTTTTATAAGTGTATTATCGACTCTAATACGATGGATTTATTAGACCAAATATGCATGAGTAGATGAGCCTTCTTTCATCTAGCCAATATTTTAAGGCAAAAAGGAAGCATCAGAGATACATAAAACCTCACATTAGAAGAACAATTAGTCATGTTCCTCCATACCATTGGCCACAATATGAGGAATCATAAGATTGCCCATAACTTTGGGCACTCCGGAGAGATAGTAAGCTAATACTTCCACAAGGTCTTGAGGGCTATCTTAGCGCTCTATGCGGATTATTTTATACCCCTTGGTCCAAACACTCCTCCAAAAATTAGTGGGAAGAACCGTTTTGATCCATACTTCAAGGTATATCTCCCAGTGGTTAAATTTTGTTTGATCGAGTTGTAATCCTATTATCGCGTGTTCATTAGATTATGGATTTTCTATATACACGATTGCGTGGGAGCAATTGATGGATCCCATATACTAGTCACTGTCGATGTCAACATATAAGCTAAATATTGTGATAGAAAAGGCAACTTGTCGCAGAATGTTATGGGAGTGTGTTCATTTGATTCTACATTTCAATACATCCTTGCTAATTGGGAAGGGTCTACTATAGATAGTCATGTTCTATTTTCGGCTCTCTCTAGAACAGATCCACTGGTAGTTCCCCCTGGTATATAAAATATGATTATATAGTGAAGCATATAAAAAATAACACAACGTTATAACAATATACTTTATTTTATGTAGGAAAATATTATTTGGTCGATGCTGGATATCATGTACCAGGATTTCTCATGCCTTATCGGTGTACAAGTTACCACCTAAAGGAGTTTTCAAGAGAAAACCCAATAAACACACCACAAGAGTTGTTTAACCATCAACACTCCTCACTCAGGAATGCAATAGAGCATACATTTGGGATTTTGAAGCAGCGTTTTCCTATCCTGAAGCATGCGACGTCTTATCAAATCATGACACAAACAAAGATTGTTTTGGAATGTTGTATACTACACAACTTCATTATGTTAGAGGATGACCTTCCATCCGAGGTATAAATTGAAGAAGAAGATGGTTGTGATTGGATAGATGTCCCAATGCTTGAGGCATTTTCAAAATGATCGGAGGAATTTTTGAGATGAAATAGAAAGAAGGATGTGGGAAGACTACATATCTCAATCTTAGTCATTTGAATAACTACTATGACAGTGTTTAAACTTAAATATCAGATTTTATAATTTTCACGAACTAATATATCTACTTAAAAATTGAGGAGTCCATTTTACAATAGTGTTGTTATCATATATTTAGTCATTTCATGTTATATTAATTGTTGTTATGACATATTTAGTGATGTCATGTTATATTTAATGTTGTCATGTTATATTTGATGTTGTCATGTTATATTAAATTTTTCTATATTTAATGTTGATATGACACATTTAGTATTGTCATGTTATATTTAGTGTCATTATGACATATCTAGTGTTGTTTTGATATGTTACAATTGGCATCATTGATAGGTGGTCTGCATGAATCATGTATGTCATGCACAGATCTATTGATGAGCATGGATGCTAACATTCAAGTCATCCATCCAGCTTCTTCTTCTTCCCAGAAGGTTTTGTGGACACAAGAAATAGAACGCAAGTTTCTAGACTTGCTCCATGAGCAAGTGCAACTTGGAAAAAAAGGTGAAGGGAGTTTCAGAAAAGAATATTGGACCTCCATTGAAAGGAGGTTTAATGCAGAGTTGAAAATGAACCTATCGAAGGATAACTTCAAGAACAAGTTGAAAACTTGGAAGCAAGGGTATAGAATAATGAAAGACTTGAAGAATACAAGCAGGTTTGGATGGAATGAGAATACTCAATGTATGGATGCTGATGATAGTGTTTGGGAGGATTTATTGAAGGTAACATGGTCTAAAAATCTCTTCTTTTAAGCTGAATATATCTTATTTACTAATGAAAGACAAATAATGAATTCAATCAGTATGCCATCATATAGAGAAAGGAATTTAAAAATGATAGTGTATAAGAGGAAGCCATTTCAAAACTACAATGAATTATCCTTCATTGTGGGGAATGATATAGATGAGGGAACCACAACTGCAAAAGTTCAAGAGACAGAAGAAGGGAACCTTATGGATAAGGTTGTCGATCTCAATGATGATGAGGATGTCACTTATCATGGTATCAATACTGCATCTTTTGAGACTATTGTTGATTTGGCTGATGATGGTATCGATACACCTACATCGAACCAATCTGGTACAAGCAGCAGAGAGAATCCTTCAACATCATCATCAAGGAGGAAAGAGAAGAAGAAGAGAAGCATGGTAGGTTCCATGGATGCAATTTGCAAAGAGATCAGAGATCTGAGTGCAGGCCTTAGAGAGCATCTGAAAATGGATAACTCTGCTTTGCAAAATGATGAAGCTAATGTGTATAATGCACTAAAATCCATCCCTAATCTTAGAAAAGGTACTATGCTTGATGCATATGACAAATTTTTTCTTGAACCTGCAAGAGCCAGAGGGTTCTTGAGAATGAATGAAGGGGAGAGAGTCACATACATTAGATGGAAGTTTGGAGGACTCTAGTTAGGATGCAAAATAGTTTGATACAATTTTGTGTTCATTTGATCCATGTTTCAAATTATAACTTGTGATTCATCACTAAAAATTTGTATGCTGTTACTAAATCAGTAGGATGGGCCTTTCTATAAGATGTTACTTAATCTTGATTTTCATCTCTGTTGTTGTATTCTTCCCATGAGGAGACTTGTATTCATTTATGAATATAGCTACTCCATTTCTGTATGTATTCATTTCTGAATGTAGCTACTCCATTTTTGAATGTATTCATTTTACCATCATTGCTAATTCATCTACTCTACATTGGATTTTTCTATTCTCTATTCTTTTTACCATCATTGCTAATTCCTCTATTATTCTTTGATGGGTTTTTGTGTGCTCTGTTCATTTTACCAACATTGCTAATTCCTGCATAATTGTAGTATGTTGGACATTATATCTAGTATTCCCATGTATACTCTTGCAGAATAAGTACATGAAACTTCTTGAACCTGGATGGTGATAAATATTTGGTAGGAAAAAAAGGCTCCTATTAACTTGTGCTCTAATATTTCAGTATTAGAAATTTTTGAAACCTTAAATTCTTAATTAGTTATGAGGATATCATGGTTGGTTTTTCTTTACCACTAAATGATATTTTGTAATTTATTTCATATCTTGATTGCACAAGTTTTGAACTTGTTCCCCATTTTTTATTCCCATGTCTATTGTCTGCTAATTTTCTTTTTATTGAATTTTAAATTTGGGCTAGATAAATTTGAAGGGAAGATCATATTCATGCATCAAGGATTTATTTCATTTCTTATTGATTTACACTTAGATTTTCATAGTAAATTGATGTATATTCATCATTCTTTTGCAAATTGATACAACTCTAGTTTGGTGAAATTATCTGAGATAGTAGACTAAATTTCACTTTTCCTTGTATTCATGGTCATGTGTTGGAGTATGATGATGGATGTAGTAGATAAAAAATTTTGAATAACTATTTTTTGATGGTCTCATTTATGATATTTCCACATACTGCAAAAGTAGAAGTTTTGCATTGCACTTGTAAAACCACAAGTGTTTGGTGCAACAACGATTAAGATTAATAATGTTTGTCTGTTAGTAACTTAATATACAATGCTAATAACATGAATAAGCATTATAGTTCATATTTTCCAACATATCACTATATAATATTCAAACTCAACTATATTAGGGCCATTATTAAATATGTTGTCACTAAAGATAAAAATAAAGAAATAAGAGTGTATAGTAGTTATCCAATGCAATGCTACTGTATGGTGGACTACTAGCGATTTTAGTATAGTCGTAGGGTATGGAGGTGATTGCAAGTCATCATACCTAGCCTTTGAGGAGTATAGCTATGAGTTTTATTAGTATTTGATGAATTAGGGATCCTCATCACATGTTTCCTTGCTATATAAAAAAAGTAGGGCAGGTTGTAGACAGTCCATTTGTACTTTACTTGAAAGGAATCCAACTACTCTTTATATATAATATTCTCTGTGAACTTTAATTGTTTTGTGGAGGTGATTATTTTGAAATGTATTTTTGGAAGTAATCATAAATATAGCAGGAAGGATGTGTTGTCCATAGAAGTGTTTTGTTCTATGATTTGGATATGGTGTATTTAGTTTTGCATATTACTGTGATGACTGAGTTCCCCTTTGTTAGGTGGCTTTTGGTTTAAATTCCACTATTGAACAATATTTCTTCTATCAAATTCTCTTTGGAATTGTACTTGATCTCACCCATTGTGGTACACCTCACTTGGAATTATGTCAAGATGTGATATTTAACCTAATTTAACATTCAAAATTTGTACATGTGAGCATGTAGCATGTTCCCTATGAATTTGAACACAAGTCTCAACTCTAAAAGCTTTTATTATTTATCATTTAACCTCATCTGAATTTGATGAACCATCTTTTTATATTTTTCTTCTGCAATAATTCTGGTCTAATAGTTACCAATATGGGAGGTTGTTGTGGCTGTAAATATTTGTGTAATAAAAATGGTAATGGCCTTTTTTCATTCATATTCCTAGAAGAAAGTTCCTATGTTTTAGAGGATAGTCTGGAAGCATGCATGTGGAATTCGAGATCACATTTTTGGAGTTTGTTAATTGTTTGAGAGGGGTAGTTATTCTGAGGTAATTATGTTTTCATTTTAACCTTTGTAGTGGTTTTCTTTGGGTAATTGTAAAGACCAAATTCTCCCGTTTGGACTATCTACCCTACCTATGTCGAATGGTAGCTCTAGAATATATCATAGATATCCATCAACACGTAAAAGAGTAATGCAAGGTGGAATCACAAAAAAAACACATTTGAGTTGTTTCAACCTACCACTTTATTTGTTTTTCCTACCACTTTCTTGGCTCGTAAGAGATTGCATTCTGAAAATTAATCTAAAGCTTTTTGTCGAGTGAAGAATGGCTATTCCTTTTGTACTCATCAAATAAATTGTGATCAGTGGTATCTTCAAAATTATAGAATTTCTTTATATATGAGGCTTGAAAATTTTGTATATGTACCCAAGGAGGTACTTTGGGTTGGGAATCTTGTACGTAACAGCTTGATAGGTTAGATTAGGGCCATTTATAGGTTGCGTCACACATGAACTACTTGAGGGTGAAATTTAGGATTGGATTGAGACATTTTAGAAGAAACTCGAGACCTATTTTATAAAGTGCTTCTTGGATTTTACATAGATTTTTTTTACAATGTTGTGGTTGTAATCTTCTAGAAGATCATTTGCATTCTTTTGATGAAAATGAATGATGTTTACATTAGAATACTTAAGAATGGATGAACATTATTGAGAGGTTGTGGCTACTATCAGTCACCCATCTATGATTATAGAAACCTCATTTTCATCCATGGTGTTGATAGTAGATGCAGATGGATAACCAATGTCCTTGTCAAACAATATCTAATAACTATGCCTATATATATATATATGTGTGTGTGTGTGTGTGGTAGATACAAATATGCTACAAGATCAATGTTATGCACTTTATTATGATCCTATGATTATATGTTATAATACTTATGTAATTAAATGTAGTAAAGATGGTGTGGTGCATTATTGATATAGGGTTGATGGCTCTTGTCAATGTAGTGGTGGGCAATGCGTGTTGATGACTTCACAAACACAAAGCAACCCTAGACAACAATTTTGGTGTTGTCCAAATAGAAAAAAAGGTTGCTAATACATATATTTTTATGTTTGTAATGTAAATACTACTCATTATATAATAATAAGTAATATAGATTGGGTATCACAGGGAAATAATGGCTACGGATACTTTAGTTAGGTCGATGACGGCCCGTCTGCATCTATCTGTTCATCTCCACTTATTTGTGACGAAGGATTTGAGTGCAAATCATGTCAGGCTAGGGAAAATGCTGAAATTATATTTTTGCGATGCCTTCTCTATATTGTAATCACATATCTTTGCTGCGACCATGTGCAAACATGAGTTTAGAAATTAGTCAGTTACTATTTTGATATTGTAACTTGCTTTTTATTTAGTATGGATATGGCGTAACTTCTCTTTGCCTGAAGTGCGCATATATATGGTTTATGTCTTTTTAAAAATAATTCTTCTTCCTTTCATGTTTGTGGCTCAGGTGAGCCTCAATCTATTGTCACTCACATGATTTAACGTATATAGTTTTTTCTTGGTTAATTTTCTTACGGGGCATTGCTTTGTAGAATTCTACCCCAGGTTTGTAGAGAAATTTTGAGATTAACAGAGATATATCACGTATGAAATCATTTCATTGGTCGTGTTTTGATCTGGACAAGAGTGGCTCATTCAGGTAAGAATCCAAGGAGGCCAATGAAGGTAATATATTTGATAAGTTTTTTTAAAAAAGCTCATACAAAAGTTAGCAGCTAATGTACTTCATTAGGGGTTACAATTTTTTTTTTTTTTTCATTAAAATATTACAGAAATTGTGGTACTAACAAAAGTGCAAAGTAGTGGTATGCTCTATGTATGCAGAGTCTACAGACAAAAAATGAGAGTTGGGGCATGAAAGAGTGTCAAAGACTCATCAGACTATATATTTTTTAACATTGTATATGCATTATGTAAATGAGGAATGCCTCATTCATTAGGTTGTAATTTTATATATGCATTATGTAATGAGGAATGCCTCACCCATCTATTTGTAATCTTATCAAGTTTTTTTATTGGGGCTAGACTGAAGGTTTTCTCCACTCGGCTCTTTCGTACTGGTGCCCCTAGTGAGCTGGGTTGTATGCAACATTTTGAAAAACATAATTAATAAAATTAATGGCTTGTTTATAATGATGACCTGTGTATTTTGAAGTTTTTTTATTTTAGAAAATATTTAAAAAAGCTATACAAAATGTTAAAATTTTAAAAAACTTATAAACATAATTTTAATTTCAAAATATTATAAAATTAACCTTATTGAAACAAAATTAAAACAAATTAAAAAATTTGTTTGTTTATAGTGGTCATAGGAAAAATATAATAAATAATGAAAAATTCCTACAAAATGTCAAAAACATAATTACATTTTTCAAAAATTTATAAATTAACTATATTCAAAGAAATTAAATAATAAATAAATCTGTATTCAAAGCGTATCCCAATTCCAGGGCGTATTCCAATTCCAGATTATGGCACCCAAATGCAGAAAATGCATCTTCTCAGTCATCTTCCGAGTGAACCAAATGGGTCCATCCCATATTCTGGAAATTATTTCCAGGATTTGTATCTTCCAGAATTGACCATATCCAGCATTTGGTATTCCAGCACCCAAATGGGCCCTAAAAGGCCCTGTTTGGTTACGAGAATTAGGAAATGTTGAATTTGATCAATGCTAGAAATGGTCAAATCATGGATTTGATTTTCCAAATTTTCATCTCTAGAATATAGTTTGGACCATTTAGTTGACCTGGAATATGAGTGAGAAGATGCATTTCCTCTGTTTGGTTCCACATTTTGAAACTGAATTGGAATTTGAGTATGATTTTTTTTATTTTTATGAATTACTTTAATATTTTTCAATTTAATAATTTATTTTTATTAATTTATTTATTCATTTATATTTTTTAATTTTATATAGAAAATCATAAATAATTTTATTTTTTAAAAATGTTATAATTTTTTCATTTTTTCATTTTTTTTAATAAGGTTAATTTTTAATATTGTTTAATTTTATATAAAAAATCATAACGATGTCATAAACAATAAAAAATTCATAAGTTTACCAAAATATGTCCAACATATCTACATGAAATTATAAAAAATTTATAGTATCCATAATAGCCCTCTATTAACCACATTTACGCATATGGTCCCAACAAAGTAGTTCGATTACAAGACAAAGAAGGCATTGCAGAAACATGATTTCTGCTTTCGCCATCAAAGCAAACTCGGCGGTACTAGCTGCCTCTCGAGCCTTGCATAAGTTGCACTCATTTCCTACATTAGGTATAGATGTAGATGGGGTTCATCGACCCACCGAAAGTATTGACATCCACTATTTCCCTACATTACCAAATCTACATCATTTCTTCCTAAAATGATTAGTTGTCACATTATTTTTAAACATAAAATATATTTCAATTAACAACCTTTTTCCTATTTTGGAAACCCCAAAATTGACACCCATGATTACTTGTTGTGCATGACGTCTTCAACATGCAAGGGCCTACAACACATTGACATATAGGCACATTGATCGAAGTCATTGACGTTATATCAACAAATATTGCACTGTCATTCCAACATATCATTTTGTTTAGTTGATTATTTTGTTCATTCATACTAATTATAATTGCAATAAAAAGCAACATACTAATGTAGACAACATCTCAAATCAGACTGCAACATGACTATTGTCAATCACAGTACAAAAAGAAAATGCTTCGTATTTGATGATATAATGAATCTGAACGCCATGTAAATGCAAAGTCCTAACTACACATTATGGAAACCATATGTATAGTTGTGATTGAGACTTTTAGTCCTTACCACACATTTAAACGCATGTAAAGGCATCTACAGTTGGGGGCATGTCAAATTGTGATATTTCTATCAGGATTCAAGTGTATAGTTTTTTGAGTCAAACTCATTGACCCATGTTTCATGAGTAGTATTCCATCCATGAGTTTGACATGCACAAATTTCCTTGTGTCAGCTGCACTTAACAAAGTAATGTCACAAAAATTGTTGATGTTTCAACAATTTGTCTCATTACTTCTTCTTCGCTTGAAACAATTGGGAGTACCTGGGAAAGATGAGTCTACTCTACTATACCCTTTTCCATGTCCACTTCTTGTGCGGCTAATTTCTTCTTCACTATCTCTATTGCTCTACATGTTTCATCCTTGTTATATTTTTGGCTTGAAAAACGGTATATTAAAGTAGACTCACTTTCTCGGGCACTCCCAATTTCTTGAAGTGGAGTTGAACCTTGTCTCACCTACACTCTTGCGAGTAACAACTTCCAAGTCATTGTCGACACATCAACGATTTTTGTGACATTAATTTTTTAAGTGCAACTAACATGAGGCAATTTGTACATGTCAAACTCATGGATGAAACATGGGTCAATGAGTTTTACTTAAAAAACTATACACTTGAATCTTAATAGAAATATCACAAGATAATGAAAATGTTTGATGAAAATTTAATAGGAGATGTAGTCATGTATAAAAAACTCACCTAAATATAAGATGACTACTGGTTGCAAATGTAAAAGAGCTTGAAATCTTGGATGTTGCATTGTAAACTCCCTCTTCACATTTACAAAATGCGGTTTCATTTACTCGAGATTCATGGTATTGATTACAAAAGGAAAATGCAGAGTGTTTAACTGATGATGAGAATTAGCAAACTCAAAGAACAAAGAGAATGGGGAGGAATAAAAATAGTACATGTATTACCCCCATTTCATATCAAATATTTTCAAATGATAACCTACCATATCTTTCATCCGCTATAATAGGAGCACAACAAACTAAACAATTACTAAATAAACATGCAAAAACATCTGATCAAATTACAAATTAAAAAAAAATCTAGCATATCCTTGCTCAATACAGTGAAAGTATAAAATGTTGAATCAAAGTAATACTGGGATTTAATAAAGAAAGAATGCCATCAAAATATTTAAGGATTCCTTTATTCAATGGAACCATCAAATTCGGTAAAATATTGAAAGCATTATGTAGCAAACTCCTTTAATACAAATATCGTGATTCATAAGAACCCAACAAGATTCTAACCATAGCAAATCCACCTTGGACAGTGTTGCACAAAAATATTCTAATACAAGAAAGACTTCAAAATATCAAATAATGGGACCCCACATATGTCCATTGTGTAAAGAAGTAGCAAAAACAATGTAACATTTTGTAGTTAACTGCAAAGTAGCACACCAATGTCTAACTGAAGATCCCATATCCTGCTCATAACATATCGGTGAGCAAAGTTCCCATAATAAATGGAGTACACAAAGGAGTAATATCATAAATATGGACTCTAAGCTGAAATTATTAACATCATATGTGTAGTCTCAAAACTGTCCATTTTGAATTATTTGTGAACAGATGTATATATGATGCCAATCCAAAAAGTAGGTGTTGGAGAAATGAACAAAATATGTACAAGCTGAAGTAGTATCTTCAAGCAGCCTATATGGATGGACACAGTTCAACTAAAGTAGGTGTTCGAGCAATCAACAAAAAATGTACAAGCTGGAGTAGTGAATTGATCATGTTGGTGATTTGGGAAGAGAGCAGCAATGGGTGATAAGATATGGAGATCGTGAATGTTATTAAGAAGAAAACTAAATGCAAAACTAGGGACAAAAGACTAAAAAGGAGTATTTTTTGAGAGACAATCTATGAACTTTGAATGAATAAACTATAGAACCATATTTGCAAAGTGACAAAGAGTCCCGAAAATCAGCAATTCAGGAAAAAAAACTGAAGTCGAAGTTTATTATTGCCAATTCAATTCTTTAAATAAAAAATTGCTTCCCATTCATGGGAATACCAATATTGGTTGTCCTGAAATTTGTTTTTTTTGTCATATGGAAAACTTAATAGTATAAATGTATGTGCGTGCTACCTGGAAAAGTTAGTACTAAATATTAAATCTATGGTGATTAATAAGATAAACTTTTGGGATTGGAAACTGTAAATATGATTACAATTTACAATAGTGTATTTTATATCCTATGAACTTACATATAGAGTGGGAAACATAAGCATATTGTGCAGAGAGAAAGAAGATAATCTTTATCTTTTTGTGTATTCTTTGAAATAATATTCTTATTCAATAGAACAAAAAATCATTTTGTTGTTTATATGGGTGGGAGATAGGACTATTATCCATGGAAGATATGAAGGTGATAATGAGAATGGAGATGGCAGTGAAGAAGAAGCCGGTGAGAAAGGAGGAGAAAATGAAGAGACAACTGGTGGTTGGGAAGGAGGAGGCATTGAAGAATAAGTTGGAAGGTGTGAAGAAGAGTGAGGAGGAGTTAAAAAGGAAGCAGCTGGTGGCCAGGAAGGAGGAGGAGGCATTGAAGAAACAACTGGAGGCAGTTAAGAAGAGGAAGGAGGAGGAGTCAAAAATGAAACAGGTGATGGCCAAGAAGCAGGTGGAGGCAGTGAAGAAGAAGGTGGTGGTGAGGAAGGAGGAGGTAATGGTGAGGAAAAGGGAGGTTATGATGGGGAAGAAGGAGGTAATGGCGAGGAAGCAGGAGGTGATAGTGAGGAAGGAGGAGATTGTGATGAAGAAGGAGATTTGCAACTGATATTTAAGAACATGGTGGTATCATAGTATAATAGTTTGATGAAGCTGAGGGGTGGGTATACTATGTCCCTCCCACCAAACAATCATCTGCTTAGTGTTGTTTGATTGGTGGAGTTGATTCATAATTTCATATTTTATGGCTCATTAGTAGCAGTCAGTGTTTTCATGTCTAGCATTAAGTTGGTTACTATGTCTAATAGTGGTGTTTATAATACACTCCAAATAGATGGTTGAAAGCTCCTCCCATAAATGGAATGTTACATTAGGTTGTATCTAATATGAAAAATACAAAAATTGGGTAGAGGAGCCATATGAGTACTATTGGATAAGTTTTGAAGAATTCAAAATGTACACTTCTGATACTTTTCTATAGAACAACATAATTTATATGTATAATTGGTCATCATCATGTGGTACTCCTTGGTGTATTCCACTTATAATTTTTTATGCAAGAGGGCTAACCAAGTCAAGAGGTATAGAAATATAAAATGAAATAGAATAATTCCAATCACAAACAATATACAATCATTGGCTATATATATATTACATGCTTTTCCATTACAACACATGCATTGACTATAACACTGATATGAAGCGAAAGAAAAAAAAAAAAAGTAAGTGTTGGATCAATCCATAAAGTTTCTACAAGGAGTAACAACTACCTCCATTTTTAAGTAAATCATGAATGAAATCTATAATTGATGCAGGAGCATCCTGGGTGTAAGGGCAATCTTGCATCACCCAAAAATATGTGTTTTTCTATTTAATAAGGGCTATTTTGTACAAAGCTGCTATTTTTGGAAACTTACTATTTTTAGTAAGTT
>MU223056.1:37834-54253 GCA_018584345.1 Thuja plicata | reverse complement strand
CACAAGGAATAGGACATATGAAGAATATCTGGTCAAATGGAGAGGACAACCTGTAGAAGATTCATCATGGCTGACAAAGGAGGAGGTTGACCAGCTTGGTTTTCCTCTGTACACCTGAGACGTGACAAGGTCACTTCTCAAATTACCCTGGGTGTCTGATACAGGAGCATCCTAGGTGTAAGGGCAATCTTGCATCACCCAAAAATATGTGTTTTTCTATTTAATAAGGGCTATTTTGTACAAAGCTACTATTTTTGGAAACTTACTATTTTTAGTAAGTTGGTCATTTGGACTCAGAATGTTCTAATTTTCCAGGTGAAGGTTCATCTTAGTCATATAAGAATTCCAGTTAAATTTCATTGCCAGATCAACTGTATTGGTGAAGATATTAAGGATTTACTATTGAGATTTTAGGGTGCAAAACCTTTGAGCTCAATTTTCAGGACCTTAGAGGCTCCAGATAGAGGTCAAACTCCTGGCTAACTGGTGCTTCACGAGTCAAGCACTATAGATCGCAATCGCCCCTTTCCATAAAGTGGTTATAATAGCCAATCGGAGCTATGATTCAAAAGTTATGGCTTCCGGAAGTTGGGCTACCTAATCTCATGTTTTGTAAATATTTAATGCCGACCCTTTTGTAATAAAAGTGAAAAATAATTAAATGCTAAGGGTAGTCGGCCTTAATGGCTAGATTTCTGGAACCTTCTCGGGCAGTGGAAAATTGCCTATTTAAGGAAGGCCCGTGGTGTTTTCTAGGGCAGTTTTGGGTGGTTATTTGAGGCTTTGTCCTACAGATTATTGTAAGGGATGCCCATGTGGCTTTTGATATTGTAATTTTGAAGTTTGTAATTCCACATTTGTGGAGCCAATTTTCTATTCTTGCAAATTCCTGTTGTTTCTCTTTGTTTCTGTCATGTACTTGTGGTATTAAGTGGTGTCCCCTTCATCAATAATGCATGAAATAATAATAAAAACTATATCAGGGCGAAATCACAATAGTGTGTCCCACTTTTTGGGACAAAGGATTTCAGACTTTCTGAAAAAAAAAAAAAAATTGGTGGCTTCGCGCGAAGTGACTGATAGGCTTCGCACGAAGTACCCTACGTGGGGGACTTCGTGTGAGGCCAAGACTTCACTCAAAGTACCCCACGTAGAGTACTTCGCGCGAAGCCACACTTCAGGTGAATCCATTTTTTGCCAGAATTTGTATAAATTTCTGACTACCCATTTCATTTTTACTATTCACTTTTTGAGATTTTGTGGACCCAGGGCTTAGAGAGAACTAGTGACGACCAGTATGACGTCAGTAGCTCCCAAGCTTCTTCGACCTCTTGTGATTGTTACTAGTATTAGGTACACACATTTTTCTCATTTTTTATTGTAAATTGTATGTTTTATATTTATTTTAGTTAATTATTAGTTTTAAATAATATTTAGTTTGTAGAAATGTTAGAAAATGATAGTTGAATTTTAGAATATGTTAGAAAATTATAGTAGTATGTTAGAAAATCATAGTAAAATATTAGAAAATATTAAAAAATATTGAAAAATTATAGTATATTTATGTTTGCAAATGTTAGAAATTTGTAACTTAGTATATATTAAAAAATATTAGCAAGTTGTAACTTAGTCTAAATTAGAAAATATTAGAAAATTACATAACTTAGTATATATTAGAAAATTGTAAATTTTAGCATACATTAGAAAATATTATAAAATATTATAAAATTGTAACTTAGTGAACATTAGAAAATATTATAAAATTGTAACTTAGTAAAATTAGAAAATTGTAAATTTTAGTATACATTAGAAAATATTAGAAAATTGTAACTTAGTAAACATTAAAAAATTATAAAACATTAGAAAATATTAGAAAATTATAACTTAGTTATAATTAAAAAACCATAATTAGAATGTTAGCAAATGTTATAAAAAATTGTATCTTAGTACATGTTAGAAAATGATAGAAAACCATAGTACAAAAAGTTAGAAATTAAAAATATTTGTTTTTAAATTACTTTTAAAGTTAGTAAATTTATTAGGAATCTCTCTCTCTCTCTCTCTCTCTCTCTCTCTCTCTCTCTCTCTCTCTCTCTCAATTATGTACATGTATATGTTTTAGAAATTTATGTATGTATATATATGTTATTCATGTAAAGTTAGATGTTAAAACATTACATGCCTTAGTACATGTCCTAGTACACTTTAAGACACTTAGAGGACCCAAGTAGTACATGTACCTTAGGACCCTTTAGGACTGGGCTACATTGACATTTAAACCTTTTTTAAGAATCCAAGTATGACCCTTTAAAACACAGGAGGATGACCTATTAGAACTCTTTAATCTTTACCTAGGACCCTTAAGATCTATTATAGGACCCTTAATCATATTGAACCCTAACATGAAACTAGGTAACCATATTGAACCCTAACATGAAACTCTAACAAATTAACCCTAGACATGAAACTGAAACATAAATCAACATAAACTATAACATTAACCCTAAAATGAAACCTTAACCATATTAAACCAGGCTACATGAAACCCTAACATAAAACCTTAACCATATTGAACCCTAACATAAAACCTTAACTAGATATGAAACCCTAACTATATGAAACCCTAGCATGAAACTCTAAAAAATTAAGGTCCTAACATGAAATTGAAACATAAATCTTGACATAAACTCTAACATTACACCTAACATGAAACCCTAATGTACATGAAACCCTTAAACCATATTGAACCCTAACACATGAAACTCTAACAAATTAACCCTGGACATGAAACTGAAATATAAATCAACATAAATTGTAATGTACTAACCCTAACATGAAACCTTAATTATATTGAACCAGGTTACATGAAACCTTAACCATATTGAACCCTAACATGAAACCTTAACTAGATATGAAACCCTAACCATATTAAACCCTAACATGAAACTCTAACAAATTAAGGTCGTAACATGAAAGGTCCTAACATAAAACCTTAACCATATTGAACCCTAACATGAAACCTTAACTGGATATGAAACCCTAACATGAAACCAGGTAACATGAAATAAATAACAAATTAAGGACCTAACATGAAACTGAAACATAAATCACCATAAACTTAACATTTTAACCCTAACATGAAACCTTAACCATATTAAATCAGGTTACATGAAACCCTAACATGAAACCTTAACAATGTATTGAACCCTAACACGAAACCTTAACCATATAAATTTATGTCTAACATGAAACCTTTTAACCATATGAAACCCTAACATGAAACCTTGACCATATTGAACCCTTTAACATGAAACCCTAACCATATTGAACCCTAACATTCAAAACTCTAAAAAATTAACCCTAACATGAAACTGAAACATAAATCAACATAAAATTTAACATTGGTTCCCTAACATGAAACCTTGTCCATATTGAACCCTAATGTATGAAACCCTTTAACAAGACTCTAAATACCTAATAGTACCCCTTAAGACCTAATAGGACCTAATAGACATGAAGACCTAATAAGACCTAATAAGTAGATATGAAGACCTAATAGGACCCCTTAAGAGGTCTAATAAAACTGGACTTACTTGACATAATATGACCTATTAATACCCCTTAGTACATGTCCAAGGACCCTAATTAAGATAGGTAATAGGACCCTTAAGACCTAATAGGACCCCAATTAAGAACTATAGTTTTATATATTCATCTATATTTGTTTCCATTTTACACACAATTATAACATGTAATCAAGTACTTAATTGTTAACATTTAGCTTTCATGTACATGTTACATCTAGATGGCTGCCCAGGATGTACCTGCACATGATGTACTAGCTTAGGATGCACATTGCACTCCTGATCTGGAAAGTATTTTTTTGACAACTCAAATAGAGATGGATAAACTTAGAGAGAACATTCGTACGTATGGGTTAGATTACATATATAGAGATATTTGTGCCAATATATTGAGGAGTTTGGAGGACATTACTACTAGATTGAGATCCCATTCTTCTTTCATGCCATAGGTCGTAGATACTATTTTTTGAGAGTTGAGAGCTGAGGTATCAAGTGATGTTTCCTTGGAGATGGTCCAGAACCATGTCCCCAAGGAAATCATCAAATGAGAGGTCTTCACATTTTATGATGGGAAGACCAAGGTGAGGTCTTATTAGGTTACACGGTGTAGGATTCCTCAAATTGCTTGCATGATATACCCTCATTTTCTTGCAGCACATGGTCATTATATGAATAATGACCAGATTCCATTATATTTTGCATAGCAATTGCATGTTGAGTTTCATTTGGGACTTAGGGTCAACTATTTAGATCTACCTAGATATTATGGTTAGGGGCATGGTAGAGTTTCTGACCATGATCAGTATCGTAGGGCTGATCAGGTTGTACATACTCATAGAGAGCTAGTTGGGCACAGGACTCTGGTAGTGGCACCGGTGATGGATACTACTGTAGATAGAGTGGTCATTTCTTCCTAGAGGGGATTAGTGGATAGGATAGGTGAGATCATGTCTGCAGCCACCTCCACCACTTTAGATACAGTGGGTAGATATATTTTGACTAGACCAAGTCAAGGAAGATCATCCACTAAGGCTTCATCTAGTACTACAATAGGGGTTAGTGATGAGACATATAGATCTTTTGGTCTTCCTCCACCTAGAGAGATACAAACACTTTCTATCCATCATTGTCATTTGGATGTGGCACTTTACTTTTTGGAGGATCTCCTCCAGTCCTATTCTTATATTACAGACATGTAGAGTATCCCAACATATTCAGTTAGAGATGTCATCAGAGTTGTACAGGGTCTTGTAGTTCCACCAACACAGGACACACCATCTCACTAGGCACAACATAGTTCATAGCACTCTACAAAGTGCTTTGCACCATCTACTCAGGCACAACATAGTTCACAACACTCTATAGAGTGCTCTGCACCCACTGATCAGTCTGCAGCTATAGAGCCAGGTATACGGGTTAGAGATGTATGCATCACTGCTAAGGGCCTAGATACATTTGATGAATATTTGCATGGGTTGAGTCAGGTGGACTCTGGCAGTGATATTGGACCATTTGTGCATGTGTTATTTCCTCCTGATGCTTTAGGCTCTACATAGGTCCCCTCCCAGCTATACACACCCCTACACTCTTCATTACTAGAGACCCTCAAGACAGATGATGGTGTGGGTGATGATGTTTTAGTTGATGATATGATGGTGGACCGCACTGGTGATCATCTTGGTCCTGAGACCCAGGTATATAAAGTTTTATTTTCTCCTTTCTAGGAGTTTTAGTGAACAATTAATTGTAGATATGTGTGTATTGATGTTTGTTCAATGTATAATATTTTGCAGGCATAGTTAGCAGAGCACATTACCTCTAGTGTGGGCTCAGAGCATCTTCATATGACACCTACTAGTGGTCATGTAATTTTTAAATATATACATACATAGGTTTAAGCTTGCATGTGTACACTTGTACTTTACATAATATATTACTAAATTTGATGCATCACAGTTAGAAGATGCCCGTGACACTCGGGAAGAGCACATTACCTCTAGTGTGGGCTCAGAGCACCTTCATAGGAGAGATTTAGTAGATATGACACCCACTAGTGGCCAAGTAAGTTTTAAATATATGTAAGTTTAAACGTGCATTCATAACATGTTTGAGTATTTAAATATATGTAAGTTTAAAAGTGAATTTATATTCGCATGAATCAGATGTTGCTTCACAGCCAGAGGATGGTCGTAACAGTTGGTCAGAGGGTCGCTCTATTCACATGTGCTTGGATGACTCCCTAGTTTAGGACATGTTGCACAGATCTTTGATTTGAGACATATATTTGATGGTTTCATTCCAGATTTGATATTGGATTAGATGATTTCATTGGATTTTATATTTTCAGTTTAAGATTCGATATTACATATATTTATTATCTGATTAGCTGATTTCATTAGATGGTTTCATTTGATTAGATGTTATGATTTGATTAGATGGTTTCATTTGATTATATGATATGATTTGATTAGATGTTATCCTTAATTTAATTTGATTAGATGATATAACATGGTTTCATTTGATTAGATGGTTTGAAAAAGATGGTTTAATTTGGTTAGATGTTATCCTTAATTTAATTTGATATGATTTGATTAGATGATTTGATTAGATGGTTTAATTTGAATGATTTGATTAAATAATAAGTATTCTAACTCATTCTAGAACTAAAACATGTCATAAGTAATCTAACTAATTTCATCATTGAACAATCTTGAAGCATACATAAGTAATCTATAAAATGTCATTAGTAATCTAAAAATCAAAGCATACATAAGTAATCTATAAAATGTCTTAAGGGGATCTAGATTAATATCATAAAAAATAAAAATTTAATTTGTACACATGTAACTAATGGACAATAAGTATTCTAACTCATTCTAGAACTAATTTCATCATGTTTTAGTGTTCAAACTAATGTCATCATGTTTTAGTGTTCAAACTAATTTCTTAAGTGGATATTTAACTAATTTAAGTAATCTATACACATCATTGAACAATCTAGAAGCATACATAAGTAATCTATAAAATGTCATTAGTAATCTAACAATCAAAGAATACATAAGTAATTTATAAAATGTCATTAGTAATCTAACAAATGTCTTAAGGGTATGTCTTAAGGGGATCTAACTAATGTCATCATGTTTTAGGAAATCTATACAAATCATTGAACAATCAAAGCATATATATATTTAACCATACATGTGTTGGAATTATTGGAATGATGTACTAAGAGGGGAGGGGTGAATCAGTACCTCTAAAACTTTTTTATGTGGTTGGCCCATTAACCTTTGTGTCATCAAATTTGTATATTCCTATCTATCTGTTTATCTTTCTTTATGTATGTGAAATCATGATATAAGTTCTTTGCATGTGTAAACATTCAAGACACATACATGAAAGTAAATAACACATTACACAAGATATGATATCGCAGAAAACTCCTGTTAGGAAGTAAAAACTGCGGTGGTGATGTCTACCCACAAAACTTCACTATCTGTAGATAAGAAGGGAGTCAGTTAAGGCTTACAATTTGATCACTTCTAATGATCTACCCTATTAGGAGTATTATAGTTGAGACCTATTAGGATCTACTTCATTTGAAACTTTAGAAACACCGTTAGGTGTGCACTCTGTTAAGAGATTTATCAAAGAACTGTTAAGTCTACCTTCTACAAAAGGATTTCTGATGTGATGCACTTGTTAGAATGCAACTACAATATAAATTTTGATCTGATAGTATATGCAATCTCTAATTGTTGATAATAGATCCTGTAAATTTTACAATGTATATGTAATCACCTTGAGTGATTTGAATAATACCTTGTCTTTGCTCGTCGGTAGCCTTGTGTGTATTGTTGATAACTTGATGTAATCTATTTCTCAACTTTGCATGAATTCTCTTCTTCTTCTTAGATTCTCTCCATGGCTACAATCATTTATCAACTAATTACAAGTCTCTCTATAGAAATGATTGAACATCTATTTATACTAGTTTCTAGCTCTCTTCTTGATTCACGCTTTTCAAATTAACTCTAGATCCAAGGTTTACAACTTGACCTTGATCTCTAGTTATTTATGGTTTAGATCTGTTAGGATGCCTTAAAACATTTACAATATGCTTGCTTGAACCTCAAGTTAAGTTTTAAAACAAATAAAAAATCTATAAATAGAATTACAATGTTTTATCTAACGTGGAAAGTCAGATCCACTTTTGTAGGTTCTGTAACTGACTGTCAGTTCTGATGGTCAGGCCGCTCTGTTAGTCTATCGGTTTTCTACTCCGTTGGTGTCCCTTAATTGAACTATTCATCAGGTTCCTGTCTTTTCTACACTGTCGGTGATGTTCACAAAACTATACCGTCAGTTTTGTCCTTTATGCTTTGTCGTCGGTTGAACTCTTATCAGTGTTCGTCGGGCAATTCTATACTTAGCATTTTCATGATAGACATTGTCATTTCATTGGGTATTCTTTTTGTTCGTCAGTTATGCCTATACTGATGACCTTTATCATGTTTTTCACTTTATATACACTAATGGAAAAACTTAATGTCATCAATCTCCCCCTTTGACATTAGTATCAAAAATTGATATGTGCAACATACTTGATGTATTAGTATGTACACCTGTGTATACATCTTCCTTAGTCATGAAATGACTCCCCCTAAGAATATGCTGGTAAGTGTAAGTTTATGTACATGTAATTGACTTCTCCTTTTTTTTTCCTTTTTCTGATATATTGTACATATCTATCCTTGCTGTACATACATTATACATATCCTTATCTCCTTTCTTATAAAGTAGTATATTGTACATATCTACTATACATTCCTCCTTTTTTTATAATGAGGGAAAAGGTACTTACAACTTGTCAAAAATGTGAGAGTGTGAGGCTTTGATTTCCTCCATCATCTTCTCCCATTTCTCCTTCAAATTTTCAAGAGCCATGTGCTCAAGTGATATTCTCACATGCATGTCATAGATGTTGTCTAGCACAGACATCTCTGGGGTTGAGATCAAATTTCTTGCATCTATTATGTGTTGTTGCAGAGTGGTGAGGCTTGGAAAAATTGAGCTTGTAGCTCGATGACCACATTTATGAACTATGTCTCTGCATCCCATATCTCTTGTCTCAATTTTTTTACCTCTGTGATCTTGTCATGATGCAACTTTATTGTGTTTGCATCAGAAGTTAAACTTAGTGCACTAGCTGTTAGATATGAATCTAATTGGGACAACTTTTCACTATTTTCTTTTGTGAAATTTTCCAGTGTGCACAATTTTTGAACTAAGGTAATAGCTTCAGCAATCATAGGTTCTAATTGACTTTCTAATTCAAAGAGATTTACCTTGTTCTCTACCACTTCTTGGCTGATCTTTTCAACCAATTTGTGTTGATATTTCATCTCTGCATGTTCTTCCATTGCCTTCTCTACATCTATATTTTGATTAGTGATGGTGTCGGTAAGAACTAAAATTTTCTCCATGATTGATATGCCATCTTCAACTTTTGTATTAGGAACAAGTTGATGTAGTATGTCTCTTTCTTTATCAAGTTCTTGGGCTTCCCTGTGTGCCTTTTTCATTTTCTCCTGTATAGATTTTATTTGGCATATCACTCCAAAATTTTGAAGTGCTTCAGTATCTAAAGTAGATACATCCCACTTGGGTATTTCAATTACCTCATCAAGTGTTACTGCCAAGATGTCTTTCTTCATTACCTTATTCTTTTTCTTCTTTGGCTAGGAGACAGATTGATGTACTACCATTTTTAGACCTTGAGATTGGATTGATTTGTTAGGTGAAGGTTGAGAAGATGAAGCATCTTTTTGCTTCTGTTCAGAGTCCACCAGTTGGTTTTGTGAAGACATCTCTTCATTGGCCTTGGGTGTATCAACAAATTTATCTTCATGTTCTTTCATGCTTTCATCCTGCTTAACTTCTTCACTCTTTTCTTTCTCTTCATCCTTACTCAATGTGTCATGTGTTTTAGTATCTTCTCCTTTGTCTTGTTCAGTAGGCACTTTTTTCTGATTGTCGGTTGCATCCTTCATCTTTGTATCTATATTTTTTTATTATCTGATGCATCTTTATTTTCATCATTACTCATATTCTTAGGTATATCATCATCTTTCTTAGATGATTTTTCCTGACTTGATTCAATATCAATAGCTTGTATCAAAATTTTCATGTTGGTCGATGTATTGACCTCTGCAGTGCCAGTAGGTGTATCCTGTCCATCGGTATTACCCTGTGCAACATTGATATCTTCATCTTTTTGCGCCTCTTGTGCAAGGTCTTTTCCTATAGTGTCATTAATGATGTTAGCCAACCATGTTTCATCATTGGTATCTTCAATTATGTTACCTTTTATTGTCATTTCTTCTTTGGTAACCTCTTCTTCATTACTCAAGTCAATATGAATTAGACTTGGTGGAATTTGGCTTTCCTCACTATGATTTTTCTCAAGAGTAGTGTCGGGCCATACCTCATCTATAAATTTTGTATGTTTGTTGACAATTTCCTCACTCTCTTCTTTGTCCAATTCCACTGATGAGTCATATTTTTCATCCTTAATGATGATTTTTTCCTTCTCTGGGCTAGCTTCCTTAATGGGATTTTTAAGTATCTTGCACCACTTTTTAATGTTGTCTTGATCAAGCTCAATTAGCTTCCCTTTGAGAAATTTATATGCTCTCATTTTGGGTGAGAACTCCTTTTCATACTTTTTCATCATTTCACTTATCTCTTCCTTCTTTGAATCAAAATGCATAAGAGTAACAAGTACTCTTTCTCTTATCTTTTTTTCTTGATGTAGTGCAAATGTCCATCTTGTAGATAATCTCGCTGATAGTTCCTTGGGAACGTAATATTCTAAGAATTGTAGTGGAACATAATGGTGTTTGCACATTTTAGCTATAATAGCATCTTCTATCTTGTTTTGATCCTCTGGATCAAATTTTAACCATTTCCTAATGTTAGGATTAGAAATAGATGGTGATTCTAAAATGTTCTTACATATTTCATCAATGGTTTTGGGAACCAAGGGTTCTTTTTCCTTTTGTATTTCTATGTTAGCTTCATCCATAGCTGGTTCATCTAGATCCTCTTTTGTTCTAACCCATCTCCTCCTTTTGGTTTATTTCTCCTTTGGTGAGACTATTTTTCTCTTGTAGGTTCTCACTTTACCTTTCTTAAGTGGTGAAGGAGTTGGTTCCTTTGCAGTTTTGCTTCTTGTCCTTGAAGCGGCTATAGTTCTTTCTTTCTTAGGTGGAGGAGGAGGTGGTGAATCTGACTATGTGCCCTATGAGTCATCCTTCTCTGTATCTTCACCAATAGGTGACTGGCCCTTAGTTTGTTCCTCCTTACCTTCTATTTCCCTTTTCAACTTCTTCAGTAACTGCAAATTTCTTGGTTAAGTTTTTAACCATTTTGTTCTTCTTGTTTATAATTTTCTTGACAGCAAGATCTATCTTGATCTTTGGTTTGGCTTCTTCATAAGTGCCAAATCTTTCTTGCTTGTTGTCCACTGGTTCATTCAATAGTGCCTTGATGCACTTAGTAGCTTGTCTTGTTTTAATATCATATTCTAATGGTGATAGCCTGGATTTCCAAGGTACTACTGGTTTGATATAGGTAAAATTAGTATCTACCATAAAACATATGTCCTCTTTGTGTTCTTCTATCAAACTCTCAGGTATTCTAGTTCTTGCTTGCATCTTTTCCTTAATACCTTTAAAGTATTCATTCATTAGGTCATCAAAATTTGTTCCTAATGACTCTATATGCTCACATATCTATATGGTTATAGGTTTGCTTGTGTCCCATACTACTTTGCCTATAGAAGGAAAGTATTCTTCAAAGTAAAATAATATGCACATAATGAGGGAACCAAACTTACAAGTGTTTTTCCTTGAAGATCTTATGGTGTTCATGTTCTCTTCAAGTTGATTCAACAAAATCTCTGCAAGATCCATCTTCTTTCCTTGTTTGATGATCTTGTAAGCTGTGCTCATAGTAGTTCTTGCTATGTTGTTCATTCTGTTGGCTTGAAATATTTTGTATCCTACCACACATGCACCAAACTTGAGTTCCTTGTTGGTGATAGTGCTAACCTTGACACCTCTCTTATCTAATTTAACACCAGTTAGATTTTCCACTTCCTTCAAGGATGGATTCTTGTGAGCTTGTGGCTTTTTGGTTGTGGGATATCTAGTAAGTGCATGAATAACATATTTTGTTGTTTATTTTGGCTCATTTATCCATAATGCCTAGTTCTGCATTTTGTTGAGAACTATCCATATCCATTCGGTTTTAAAAACCCTGGGAAAGTGTAATGCATTTCTGAGACCTTTCACTTCCAGATGTTTGTGCTCTTCTTTTAGGTTTCCAGCTTCATTACATAGTGCCTTATAGGCATTGTCTAGGTCTAGATCTCCTAATTCTGAGATCTTGCAATGTATATAGGACCTTACATCCTCTACCAGCAAAACCCTAGGTGGGATCCTAGAGAATGCTCCAGAATCATCAGGATGTGATGCGATATTTGGGTGCAACTTGTATTTAGGTTCAATACAAGTGATGTTGCTGATAAGATTGATCATTTACTTCTTATCCTCTTTCAATTTTTCAATTCTTGAAGTAGATGCCATCATATTTGAAATTTTAGGGCTTCCCATTAATTAACAGTGCGGTTGGTGAATGTAGGTACTTACTGAATCTCTATGATTGCTCATAAATCCTTTGAGTTATGTTTAAAATCTTGCTGAGGTCACACTTCAATATGCTCTTCAATCACTCTACTCAGTTCTGCTTGGTTGCTCAAAAATCATGGGTGCGAAATGAGTTCTTCCATCGCGCTTTTATAACTTGTGTGCCCTAAGTTGTCATTAATTCCCAACAACTCGTCAATATACAAAGACTGAGTTCATCGGTTGAGGCATAAATAACATCTTCAGTGTAGGAACAAAGTGTCAGGGTTGCTAGCAGCTTTGGTGACTTCACCAATGATTGTCAGTAAAATGGCGACGACAACTTTTGTTGGCTCAAGAATCACCGATGTCTATCTATTTACACTTAGAGACTTGGCTTTTGTATAGTGACCAATACATTTTGGTAAGTAATGTTAACTTTTATGTGTGTGTTCATCGATGCTAATTTGTACCCATTAACCAATGGCTTTTTTTCAAATAATATTACAAGTAACAATATAGTGCATTCTTCAATAATACTAATTTGTCTATGTGATCAATATGTAATGGAACAGATGGATAATATAACTTGTCATAATGCATTTCCATACTTACTTGTGTAACTTTGTTGGAAATTGTGATGCCACCAAATCCATTGGATGGGGCATCATCATTTGCATTGCCTGTTCTAGCACCTTCAGTGTTTGTGGCCTTTACCCACATCTTGTTTCTCATCTTCTTGATGTCATCAATGGTGTTTCCATTGGGATAAGTGCTTGTTTCTGTCAGTCAATCTTTGCAATCTTTTATCACATGTCCAACCTTATGACAATGTAAACATGTCATACCTAGATTGAATCATCCTCTCGGTCTTCTAGTCCAATTTCTCATACATTTGGCAGATATATGACCAAACCTTCCACATGGTGTGAAATTTACCCATGTGTTATAGTCCCAAACATATGAGTTACCGACTCTTGTCAGTTTGTAGCCATTATTAGGTTCTTTTGGTGTCCATGCCTTTTTGTTCTTTTTCCAGCACTCCTGATGTGTATGTCCATTCATTTTGTAGGTAGGAATGTACTTGTCCATGTAAGTTTCCTTCTTTAGATTTGTCACATTTGATCTGCATTCAAATTCCTTGTGTCCTTTCTTGTGACATTTATAACAATTACCAATGAAAGTAGATTGTGATTGAGGAATACCTTTCATTTTATTTCTACAAATGTTTGAGGTGTGGCCTGGTTTTCCACACTGATTGCATGACAACTTCTTGGTTCTTGGAGTTGCATAAACATTCCTTTGATCTGATTGATTAGATGATTCTCCATTGTCGGTGTACCCTATTCCTGTGTAGTTGTTAACTCTTCTTTCTCCGTCAAGGAAATCATCCATTATTTTATTGCTATCTTTAGCTTTCTTGATTAATTCATTGTGTTGATTCTAAATTCTGACTTCATGCTTTAGCTTCTCATTTTGTTCCCTTAGCTCATGATGATCTGTATTCTTTCAATGAGTTCAATATTTAATCTGTTTGCCTCTTGACTCATAAGAATAATCTGGTTGGTAATCTCATGGTGATGATCAGTAAGTCTTTGAATTTCTAATTCTTTTTCTTGTAGCTTCTCTGTAATTTCCCTCCTATCATCAATAGCCAATGTTCTTTCTGATTCATCTTTTCTTGAATCATTTGTGACATCAATCATTTTTACCATCTGAGTCTCTTGACCGATTTGTAGCATTTTGATTTGCTCTGCCAGATGTAGATTGACTTCTTGTAGACTTGTGATCTCTTCTACTGATGTGTCTAATGCTTTTCTTGTAGCAGATTCAACTACGTTGAAGTAATCTGGGATCTCTTCTTCTTGATAATCTTTCTCATTAAGCCTAGTTACCATAATCTTTCTTTCATCAAGCAACTTTCTCATGCTTACTCTCGCCTCTTTATACTACTTATAGTAAATCTGAATTTGTAACTGCTTATTCTCAATTGTCTTGTCTAGTCTGTACTTTTCCATTGTATTGATCTTTTCTCTTAAGTCTTTAAGATTTTCAAGAAAGATACTTAGCTTTGATACCAACTTTTGGAATTATTGGAATGATGTATTGAGAGGGGAGGGTTGAATCAGTACCTCTAAAACCTTTTTATGTGGTTGGCCCATTAACCTTTGTGTCATTAGATTTGTATATTCCCATCTATCTGTTTATCTTTCTTTATGTATGTGAAATCATAATATAAGTTATTTGCATGTGTAAACATTCAAGAAACATACATGAAAGTAAATAACACATTACACAAGATATGATATCATGGAAAACTCCTTTTAGGATGTAAAAACTACGGTGGGGATGTCTACCCACAAAACTTCACTATCTATAGATAAGAAGGGAGTTGGTTAAGGCTTACAATTTGATCACTTTTGACTATCTACCCTGTTAGGATTATTATAGTGGATACCTGTTAGGATCTACTTCATTTGAAGCTTTAGCAACATCCTTAGGTGTGCACTCTATTAAGAGATTTATAAAAGAACTGTTAAGTCCACCTTCCACAAAAGGATTTCTGATGTGATGCACTTGTTAGAATGCAACTACAATATAAATGTTGATCTGATAGTATATGAAATCTCTCATTGCTGATAAAAGATCCTGTAAAGCTTACAATGTATATGTAATCACCTTGAGTGATTTGAATAATACCTCATCTTTGCTCATCGGTAGCCTTGTCTGTGTTCTTGATAACTTGATGTAATCTATTTCTAAACTTTGCATGAATTCTCTTCTTCTACTTAGATGCTCTCCATGACTACAATCATTTATCAACTAATTACAAGTCTCTCTATACAAATGATTGAACATCTATTTATACTAGTTTCTAGCTCTTTTCTTGATTCATGCTTTTCAAATTAAGTCTAGATCCAAGGTTTACAACTTGACCTTGATCTTTAGTTAGTTATGTTTTAGATCCATTAGGATGCTTTAAAACATTTACAATATGCTTTCTTGACCCTCAAGTTAAGTTTTAAAACAAATAAAAACTCTATAAATAGAATTACAATGTTTTATCTGACGTGGAAAGACAGATCCACTTTTGCAGGTTCTATAACTGACTATCAGTTCTAATGGTCAGGCTGCTATGTCAGTTTGTCAGTTTTCTTCTCCGTTGGTGTCCCTTAATTGAACTATTCGTCGGGTTCTTGCCTTTTCTTCTCCTTCGGTGATGTTCACTAAACTGTACCGTCAGTTATGTCCTTTATGCTTTGTCGTTAGTTGAATTCTTGTCAGTGTTCGTCAGGCAATTCTATACTTAGCATTTTCATGATAGACATTGTCATTTCATCAGGTATGTTTGTTGTCTGTCGGTTATGCCTATACTGATGACCTTTATCATGTTTTTCACTCTAAGTATACTAATGGAAAAACTTAATGTCATCAACATGTATACATGCACATATATAAAAGCATACATAAATTTTTATATATTAAAACCATTGAACTATCAAATAGGTCCATTGAATATATCAACAAATTATAGTCCATCATATGTTTAAATATATCAAAAAAGTATAGTCAATTTAATCCACAACTATCAAGTAGGTCCTAACACATGAAATAGGTACATATATATTATAATTTTTAAACCAACTCAAGTGGTTCAGACCTTTCAAGGAGAACATGTAATATTCTCTCATGATCCTCACTATCTAGTCTCCACTTACGATGTCCACATTGTGATTTAACTGTATGGAGACAAATGGAGGTGGCAACTACTAGGTGACTATATTGAGATACCTTATTTTTTGGTTGGTAATCAAAAAAGTGAATACCATGCTAAATTACTTTAATTTTCTTGAAATACATTCCCTCTAAAACAACTGAACCTACAGGTCACAAATTTTAACAATATAAATTTAAACAAACTAAATCTGAAATTTGGTAAAATGTTAAACTTTAAAATTTACAAATTGAGTTCAATATATTGATGTAAAACATACTAACCTATGGGGAACAACATTTCATCACTTTCTTCAGGTTCAAGTAACTTCATCCTCGCTACAGTGCAATGCAGTAAATAATAACCAACTCCTTCTACATTTCCACGCTCAGCAATCACTGCAAAGAAATCTCCTACAATATATATATATATA
>MU223056.1:24381-37123 GCA_018584345.1 Thuja plicata | reverse complement strand
AACAACATCATGTGCATTTTTTATATGAACTCCCTTATAATTCATTTGATACTTTTGTATAGCACGTTTGATGCAAGCTCCAACACCATCATGTTCACCTTTTCCATGTCCACTCTCAAAGAAACTCTAGAGATGTGGTATGTTTTCATTACGATGATATCTACATAGTGCATAAAATGGTCTGGATGATTTGAATTGTGCTGAACATCCATCTGACTAAACATAATGTTTATCAATTTTTATACCTCTTTCTTTCAAATTTGCAAAAAACATCTTGAAGAACTATTCTACATAATGAATGTCATGCTCTCTATCATCACTTATATAAAAATTATATTCCTTCTTGATGAATCATGCTTCAGATGTGCTCTAAAAACCATCCAAATCTAATTGTGCGTGTCGATTACACACATGTACCATAATAGTAATTTCCTCTGAAAAATAGTATTCTGATTGAATTGCCTTTGGATGAACAAAGGAATAGTTTTCTACAAAATCAACTACTGATACAATAGTTCCAAGTGGGAAATTGTCTCTCAGTGTTTGGAATTGTTGTGCTTGCCAGTTTGCAAAAAAATCATGATGAATGTAGGGTTGAATCAATTTTTTAAATTTGTCCATAAATAATCCAACATTTATCTCTTCTTCATCATATTCTAACCTTTTGGATTCTTTCCCAATTTTTTTTTCATTCTTTACATATTTTTAACTCTTGCAATTTACCATCTTTGTTACATAAATGTTTTCTTTTTTCAAAGGAAAAAGAGTCAAATTAGCACATGTTTGACATATTCCTTTTATGCAATTTATTTGTCTAGCTGCATCATCTCTTTTGTCACATAAAATGGATGAGATGAACTCACTTCTTCTACTAGGAGGAGCATTTTCAAAACCATAAGTGTCTTCTACAAACTTTTGAAAAACCTGATAGTGAAGATCAAATTCAATATGATAACGACAACAAGTTTCAAACACTTTGTTTGTCCTGATATAATATGGCTTCAATTTTTCAAACATTGTTTGCCCAATCTTTATATTAGGATTTGAACTACAAAATGACACATACATTTTATGTTCTATTGTGTCCAATCAATGTTTCGTATGATATTCATATTGATTAGTTGAAATTCTATGTCTGATAACATCTCTAGTATTTGATGAAGGACGTGTATTATCATTCCAAAATAATGTGACCAAATTTTTGATTCCTCCATCAATCCTATTAGAACAAGGAGATCTACACATAATTTCTCAACTTCCTTCCAAGGTGCTATCATCCAAAATCATTCTCCTATTATAATATCGTGATATGGTTTTCCTACTAAAACTAATCTGAGATGAAACTAAATATATTTGTCTTTTTTGGAGCATAGTGTTACCTACAATGGATGTCAACATTACTTTTCTTGTAATGGTCTTATCATTAGTTTGAGATCTCTTCCCTACCTAGTTCAAACCTTTCCTAAGATTTTCAATCATATTAGTTTGCATGTCAACAAATTTTCTCTTTTTTGATGTTGCATCTATACCCAATAATTTTAATGCCCCTTCCAACTTTTTGTTTATAAGTACAACAAAAAGAAATTGATCTTGTTCAAGTGTTTCTAAATTATCAAATTTAGCCAATATTTCTTTTTCTATCATATTCATTGGCCTCTTCTTAGCAAGACTTAAGGGTTGAACATTAGCAAGTGATCTCAAATTTTCCACATCCATTGTAAGTAAATGATCTAATTTTCTATAATTAATATTTCTCTTTACAGTTTGAGTTAAATATATATGTTCATCCATACTAGTAGGAGCACGTGATCCTGAACCTTCTCCAACATCAATTTTCTGAGCTTCTATAGGGAGTGATCCCGACCCTTCTTCAATGTGAAATTCTTCGACTTGACTTGACCTTCCTACTTCAGCTTGTCCTTCACCTTCTTTAGTTTTATGATAATATGCCAATGCAGCTTCACAATTTCCTTGTTCAGCACCAGGTGATCTTTTTCTAGCAGAATTGCATTGTCTTCCCTTCTTGTTCCCCGTTTCTTCTCTTCAAAAATGTCTTCCAAAAGTATTTTTTCTTCAAAAAAATACTTTGATATAATATTTCTCCTCTTCAAAATTATGCCTTCGAAAAAAAAAGAAATAACAATCTTTATTCCAAAAATGCATTTGTAAAAATTGAACAATAATAGAAAAAGTGAATTACTTGCTGCAATTCGGTTAAAAACTGAAAACAAAAACCTTTAGATTTAAACTATTCTAAATTTTTCAAAAAAAAACAATTTCAGCATGGCCGACCTACTTTGCGAGAAGTAGCCAAGATAAAATTTTGGCGGGATGGTTTTCACCGGATTTTTCACTCAAGTGGCTTTCGCTCGAAGGGTTTTTCGCACAAAGCCCATTAGACCCCTTCGCGTAAAGGGGTCTTCGCTCGAAAACCCCTAAAATGAAAATTTCTTGTCTGAAAAAAAACAAGTCCTAAAAATTGGTCTTTCAAGGCCTAGGACAAGGACCAAATCAAATGTTTTTGTCAAATGATGTGATTCGGAACAAGCTTTCTAATGAATATAATTTTAATATATATTGAGTTCGTTATCACTTTCAAATATTACTTTAACTAAATATAGGTTGTTTGGCGATTCAACAACCTGTCTCTTCAAGGCTTTGAAAAAAATAGTAAATTACAAAAAAAAATTATTAAAAATATGTAGGAAAAACTTATTTGTGTTACCTTTCTATATTAAAAAAAATTGGATTTTTGATATATAAATTTCAAGTTACAGTGATCAAAGTGACCTTATGTCTAAATTACAGTTATTGTCACTTTAAAACTTAATAAACTATGAAATATTGACCCAAAATTAATGAAACCAATTACATCCTCTAGATATTGAAGTTACAAATATAATTTTGAAATAATTACATCGTTATCATATTTTAAAAAAATGTTATGCCGATCCAAGTGAAAGTCACTTATTAAAATCACAGTTTTTTCACACAAACCACTTTTCGAAGGAGAAGGAAAAATGAATTTTAATGAATTTTTATTTTTTTGAAAAATATATATTTAGAAACTAGAAAGAAAATTCTAAAAGACCCTAGTTTATATCATCTTCAAATTCCTTATAGTTTTGCGGCAATAGGTGTTCAAAAATGACGTTTTTTTCTCAAAATGTTGGTCTCTGTGTCAAAATTGGTTAAAAAGTGGTACACACTATTGTGGGATCACTCGATCATCATGATTGCATGTATATATGATCTTGAGAAAAAAATTAGGTGGTCGAGCAATCAACAAAAAATGTACAAGTTGGAGTAGTGAATTGATCATGTTGGTGATTTGGGAAGAGAGCAGCAATGGGTGATCAGATATGGAGATCGTGAATGTTCAAAAGTATGAAGCTATGGCTTAACACGAGGCCTATTAGTATCATAGTGAATAATATGGTTTTCATATCCATTTTAATAACTACATAAATCTAAGAAGAATTTAATAATGAAGATATAGGAATTGCGAAAAAAAACTCAAAAACTTTGTAACATGTATACCAAGAGATAAAAGATGGGGAAGAACAAAATCCAAGAACAAAATGGTGGTGTGAAAACACATCGTTAACTAAAAAAAAAAACAAGCTAATATATATCTCAAGCTTTCCATATCCTGCACATAACATATCAGTGAGAAAAGTTCCCATAAAAAATAGAGTACACCAAGGAGTAACATAAAAAATATGGACTCTAATTTGAAATTATTAACATCATATGTGTAGTCTCAGAACTATCCATTTTTAATTCTTTGTGAACACATGTATATATGATGCCAAGCCAAAAAGTAGGTGTTGGAGCAATGCACAAAATCTGTACAAGCTAGAGTAGTATTTTCAAAAACTACTCCAACTTGTAGTTTTTGTAAATTGCTACAAAAAGTTAAGCCTCTCTAAATGAAATACACAAAATTTGTTTCTAAACTGATATAGTAATTTCAATAACTACATCTTCTCTATATATGGAAAAAAAATTGTAAATTACCTATCTTTCTTAGAATCATAAGAGTTTGACTCTATACTATATGAAATAACAGTAAAAGCTAATATGAAAAAAAAAAATTGGGTAGAGCAGCCATATGAGTACTATTGGAAGAGTTTTGAAGAATTCAAATTGTACAGTTCTGATACTTTGCAATAGAACAACATAATTTATCAGTATAATTGGTCATCATCATGTAGTATTCCTTGGTGTATTCCACTTATATTTTTGAATACAACAGGGCTAACCAAGTCAAGAGGTATAGACATATGAAATGGAATAGAATAATGCCAATCACAAACAATATACAATCCTCTTCTATAATTAGTAGGAGTAACAACAATATCCATTTTTAAGTAAATCATGAATGTAATCTATAATGCATGAAATAACAATAAAAACAATATCATCATGACTGCATGTATATATGATGCCGAGAAAAAAAGTAGGTGTTCGAGCGATCTACAAAAGTTGTAGAAGCTGGAGTAGTGAGTTAATCATGAATGGTGATTTTGGAAGAAGGCACAAATATATACTAGAGAATATATATCAGAGCAGTCATATGTAAACAAGAGCAAACATCTATAGTAGAGAAGCCATATGTGAACTAGAGATTCCATATATAGTAGAGTATCCATATGTGAAAAATCAAAACACATGATTTGAATTTCAGCATTTGAACACTATATGTAAATTTGGTAAAAACAAAACAATGCCACACTGATATCAACTCTATGTAGCAAGTATCTTGGCTAAACTTTCCAACTTAACAATTATCTTGGCTAACCTTTCCAATGTTTAACTAACAAGACTTAAACTGAAACAAATGAAACTAGAGATCTCTAAACTTCATTAAAATGTACTCCACTCTCTCCTCTTCATTCATTCTCAAGAACCCTTTAGCTCTTTTAGTTTCAACCATAAAGGTCACATATGCCTTCAGCATAGTTCCTCGACTCAAATCAGGGATGCCTTTGAGGGCCTCATACACACTATCTAAGAAAACATATGAATCAGATTTATCCACTTTGATAACATGAGGCAAACAGAGGTCCTCTTGCATTTTTTATAGTTTCACAAATCACATCCAACGAACCAGTTATGCTTGTCTTCTTCCTCTTTCCCCTCCTTGGTGATGGTGTTGAAGGGTTTGACCTACCGCTTGCACTAGATTGATTGGAATGATAGAATTCATCATCCAAATCAGTTGTAGTCTCAAGAGGTGTACCAATAGGGATTTCCTCATCACAATACAAGTTGAGGCCCTAATCCATATTGTGCCCTTCTTCTATCTCTTGAGCCATTGTAGCTACAATACCTTCAGTTATGTCATTACATACAATTAAGGCTAGGTCATTGTTGTACTCGAAGGGTTGTCTCTTATACACTTTGGCATTTTTGAATTCTTTTCTCTGCATGTTGTCATAATGAATGAATTAGATATCTATCTTTAAATACTAACTTAATAAGAAGGAAATATTTCTTAGATCAAAAAATTAAAAAGAGCATGTTACCTTCAAAAGATCATCCCACAACCACTCATCAAGATCCACACATTGAGTACTCTCATTCCATGAAAAACCACTCATAACCCTCAACTCTCTCATAACTCTAAAACCTTTCTTCCATCCTTTCATCTTGTTCTTGAAATTTTCCTTTGATAGATTGAGGTTAATCTCAACATTGAACCTCCTCTGAATGGTGTTCCACGCTTCTTTTTTGAATTCCCCTTTTCCTTTCCTTCCTAGTTTAAATTTCTCATGGAGTAAGTCTAGAAACTTTCATTCCATTTCTCTTTTCCACATAACCTTCTGTTAGGAATAGTCCCAAGAGAAAACTAAGAGGGGGGGGGTGAATCAGTTATCTACAAGATTCAATTATTTATCCAATTAAGTATAGAATAACACTAAGCATAAAAAAAAAAAGATAACACAGATTATAACACCACAATTTTGGTTACGAGGAAACCCAAAATAGGTAAAAAAACAAGGTGGGAATTATCACCCACAAAGAATTGCACTAGTGTATAATCATCCCTACTAGAAGATCCTACAACCCTGTTAGGAGTTGATCTTTACAATGTATTAAGTACAGTGATCTGGTCAAAGGTCAGACCCTGTTAGGAGTCTTTTACAAATAACCCCGTAAGAGGTGAGGACACACTGTTTGTGAGCACACTACTCAAATGATGAAGGCTGCAACCTTCTGCACAATAGATATACACTATATCTGATATTTAACTATGAATTAGACCTACTGTCTTGATCAGCTCCATTGAATTGTTACACTCTCTACTTCTTCACATAGATCTTCAACTAATGAATGATATATCTTTAGTGGCCCAATACATCAAACATTCGACTCTTCTACTTTCTCCACATTCTCCCAAATGGTGATCACAAATGATCTGCTATAAGTATCCTCCTCCAAAGATATGATCAAGTCATCTTGTAGGAAACTCTTCAACAACTTATCCATTGGCCAAACTAAGCATGCAACACAAATAGAACCGTGCAACTCAAGATGAGTAGATGCGTCGCTTCACATAGTCAGTTCCACCAAATTAACTCAAACTTCACTCTCTAGATGAAACACGTTAAGCACTCTTAACCAAATATTATGATCTCATAACTAAACATGAATCCAAACATACATATCCAAATGATAGGTGCAACTAAAGAAACAATATAAATATTGTCGGCTCTTAATAAATAATCTCCTGAAACTGTAACTGGAAAATAGATTATCATAACTCAACTTCAACTGCACAACTAAATCTGCATCTATGAACATAGCATAATGAATATGTCTACAACATAAGAATAAACATGCAAGGAACCAACATATCTATACTGATAATTACATACATGACACTGCTGCATACTATATGTTGTCATCAATGACAAACATACAGTCAACCACTGGCTTAAAGGAAAATCTCCAACAATCTCCCCCTTTGACATTGATGGCAACATATGATATGAAAAACACCATCAATCCAAAAGAATTCTTTCTTTTTACAATCTTCTCAATATCTTCAATAAAAATCCCCTTAACTGTTGCATCTCCTTATACTGCATTTGATTTTTCATCAATGTATACTCCCCCAAACTATATACTCCCCCTTTGACATCAATGGAAAAGGGTGCCAAAACAAATAAGCATAGGTACTACTCCTGAGGTAGAGTAGTCAACCATTCATCAGTCACCAGGGACTGGTGCACTTGCTTTAAATTCTAATTAGACTCAGGGAAGGGAATTACTCCCAGCTTTTGGTAAAGGCTTTGTGAATATGTCTGCTAATTGTTCTTTAGTGCTCCCATAATCCAATTTTACTTCTTTATCTGTGACTTTCTCTCTTAGAAAATGATATTGTATTTCAATGTGTTTTATCTTTGCATGCATCACAGGGTTCTTTGACATATTGATAGTGCTAGTGTTGTCACAATGAATAACAATAGGATAATCAATCTGAATTCCAAAGTATTTTATCTTCTTGATCCAAACAATTGTAGAACAATTTAATGTTGCTGCTAAATACTTTGCTTTTGTTGTTGACTGAGAAATACAATTCTTCTTATTGCTTGTCCAAGTAACTAATCTGTTTCCAAGAAATACTGCTCCTCTTGAGGTGCTCTTTTTGTCATCAACACAACCTACCCAATCTGCATATGTATACACATGAAGTTCTACATTCTCAGACTTAGGATACCATAAACCATATAGTATAGTCTCTTTTAAGTATCTAAATATTCTTTTTATTACCATTAAGTTATTTTGTTTAGCTTCAGCTGCAAATATTCCAACAATGCCAACTGCATTATAAATATATAGTCTAGATTGAGTAAGATATATGAGTTTTCCAATTATACACTTGTATAGTGTCTTGTCAACTATTGTAGAATCATAATCTTTAGAAAGCTTTCTTCCTGTTATCATGGGGGTGCCTACTAGCTGGAAATCTTCCATCTTTCATGTACTTAGACTGATTAATGAATATACATCTATTTGTCTATTGTACATTTAATCACAAAAATTATTTCATAGGTCCAATCATGCTCATTTCAAACTTGCTCTGCATCTCTTTAGAAAAATCTACACTAAGCTTGTCATTACCACAAAAAATAATGTCATCAAAAAAAATAGCAACAAGTAATAATCCTTTAGGTGTCTCTCTTATGAATAAGTTACAATCTTCTGCTCCTTTCTTGAATCTGATCTTCGTCAAGTGATCATCTAGTCTTTCATACCATGCTCTAGGGGATTTCTTAAGTCCATAGAGGGATTTATTCAATCTGCATACCATGTCAGGTTTGTCTGATAAAATAAATCCTTTAGGTTGTTCTATGTATACTTCTTCCTTCAAGTCACCATTGAGGAATGTTGACTTGACATCCATCTGATACACTTTAAAGTTCTTGAATGTTTCATAGGCTAAAAATAATTTTATAGCTTCCAGTCTTCTCACAGGGTCAAATGTATCAGAGTAATCAATACCTTCTCTCTGCACATATCCTTTACATACTAGTCTTGCTTTGTTTCTTACCACTGTACCATCTTCATTCATCTTGTTTCTGAATATCCCCTTGGTTCCAATCACATGTTTTTCACAAGGTCTAGGGACCAATTCCCATGTGTCATTCTTAATTATCTGATATAACTCTTCTTTCATTGCTTTCTGCCAATCTAAATCATTACATGCATTTTCAACACTTAAAGGTTAAATTTGTGAAAGTAAACATACTTCTTCATCAACTGTTAAACCTTTTGCTCTAGATCTTGTCATAACTTTACTTCTTTGATCTTCAATGATATTTTCCTTTGAATGGTATTTAGATGTGAATTTTGGAACTTTAGCTGTGACATTCTCATCTATTATCTGTGATTCCTCTTCACTTGGTTCAGGGTCAATGCATGATAAATCAATTTTATCAAACATTTCTTCAATAACTATTTCTTTACTGATAGGTCTTGGTTCATCTTCAATCGTAGGTGCATAATCATAGTATCTCTCTTGAATCATAAAATTCTCATCAATCTTCACATGTGTACTTTCAATAAATTTCTTCAATCTCAAGTTAAAACATCTATAAGATTTTCTTTTGGTAGAGTAACCAAGAAAAATACCTTCATCACTTCTAGCATCAAACTTGACAACACCATCATCTCTCTTGATGTAACACTTGCTTCCAAAGATTCTAAAGTATTTTAATATTGGTACATTCCCAAACCAAAGTTCATAAGGTGTCTTGTCTGTGCCCAGCCTTAATTGAATTATGTTGATAGTATAGACTGCTTCTCTCCAGTAGGTGTGTCCAACATTTCCTTTAATCATGATAGTGTGTGTTATGTCAAGTATGATCCTATTTCTTCTTTCTACAATTCCATTCTGTTGAGGGGTTCTAGGTGCACTTAGCTGTCTTTTGATCCCATGTTCTTTGCAATAATCATAAGAATTTTCAGAGGTGAATTCTCCTCCTCTATCTGATCTCAGACATTTTATCTTTAATCCAGACTCATTTTCAATTTTAGCTTTGAATATTTTGAACTTCTCAAGTGCTTCAGATTTATCTTTTAAGAAATCAACCCACATCATTCTGGAATAATCATCAACACAAAAAATAAAGTACCTTTCACCATAGTATGATCTTGTTTGAGCAGGTCCACATAATTCTGTATGCACTAGATCCAAATTTTTTTCTACTGAGTTATGTTTACTTTTGAATGAGTTCCTTACATGCTTTCCCGTCACACATTCCCTACACATAGTATCAACTGGTCTTGCAAAACTAGGAAGGTCTCTTACTTCCCTTACATTTCTTATATTTACTATGTTGTCAAAATTAATATGACATAATGTTTTGTGCTATAACCAACTGTCACCTACTTTTGCAACAAGACAACTTGCTTTAGAATTGAGCTGAAAAATATTACCTTTAGTCTTTGAACCTGATGCAATCATAACTCCTTTTTTTATTAATGATACACTTGTTTTTTTTTGAATTCCAACTGATATCCTTTGTCAAGAAACTTTCCAATGCTCAGTAGGTTATGATGTAAACCATCAACATACAAAATATTATTAGTGTTGTTATTTCCATTTAAAGTGATAGCTCCTCTACCTATGATAGGCTTAGGAGTGTTGTCTCCAAATCTAACCATACCACCTTTATACTTGTCCAGATGTACAAATCTATCTTTATCTTATGTCATGTGATGTGAACACCCGTTGTCAATGATCTAGTCCATTTTGATGTGTACTTGGGAAATTAATGCAAACTCTTGTTCTTTCTTTTCATCTTCAATGTCCATTTCATCAAACATTTTTTCCATATCTTCAATTGCAATGAATCCAATTTCATCTTCTCTTGAATCTTCATCTGTCACTTCATCTTCAGCATAGTATCATTCCTTTGTATATTTAGGCTTGAAATTGGTTTTGTACTTCTTGACTCTTGTAGGGAACTTAGATGCAAAATGACCAACCTTGTTGCATGAAAAGCATTTGAATGGTAACTGTCTGTCATATTTTCCTTTTCCTTTTCTTTCTTTCTTAGTGATCATAGCAATGAATTTTTCTAGTTATTTATCCTCATCTTCATTATCAAAATTACCAGAAGTGTTCAAATATTTCTTACCATGGACTGAGGATTTGAAGTTTGTTTCACTTTTAGGTTATGTCTTCAACTTTGATATCTCAAATACTAAAATTTTGCTCATCAAGGTCTCTATCTTGAAGTCTTTCAAAAATTGCATAGTCTCATCTAAGATGTTTATCTTGCTCTCATAATCTACTGTCAATGTAGTCATCAATTTATCCATTATGTCTTCCTCTGAAATTTCTCCACCATTGTTTCTGATTCCTGCAACTTCTTGATTAATCCTTTGATTGTATGATCTGATGTTTTCTTCAGGTAGCATCTCTAAATTGTTATATCTTTCCTTCCATGTCTTTCTACACGCATTCTTTTCTTACAAATCTCCTTCAAACATGTCTTCTAGATACTTCCATATTGTACAGGCTCTATCTACTTTCTTAATCTCAGAAAACTCACTATCAGATAAGGCACTTATAAGGGCTTCTTTGGCAATTGCATTTTGGGTGAATACTTCCTTTTTTTAACAATAGAATCTTCTTCTGCAAAGTCTTTGAAAGAAGGAACATCAACATTTTGAGTAGCTGCTTCATAAATCTGAAAACCAATGCACTGCAAATGTGTTATCATTTTGTTCTTCCATTCAAGATAATTCTCTCCATCAAAATTAGGAATCTCTTTTCTAAATTATGCCATTTGATCAATCTTAAGTTGCTAAACTTTTTCTCCAAGGCACTTGGCTCTAATACCAATTATTAGGAATAGTCCCAGGAGATAATTGAGAGAGGGGGGTGAATCAATTATCTACAAGATTAAATTCTTTATCCAATTAAGTATAGAATAGCATTAAGCATAAACACAACAAGATAACACATATTATAACACCACAATTTTGGTTACAGGGAAACCCAAAATAGGTAAAAAAAAAACCCCGATGGGAATTAGCACCCACAAAGAAATGCACTAGTGTATAATGATCCCTATTAGAAGACCCTACAACCCTATTAAGAGTTGATCTTTACAATGCATTAAGTACAGTGACCTAGTCATAATTCAGACCCTGTTAGGAGTCTTTTACAAATAACCCTGTTAGAGGTGAGGAGACAATGTCCATGAGCACACTTCTCAAATGATGAAGGCTTCAACCTTCTACACAATAGATATACACTATATCTAATATTGAATTGTGAATTAGACCTAATGTCTTGATCAGTTCCAGTGAATTATATACACTCTCTGCTTCTTCACATAGATCTTCAACTAATGAATGATATAGCTTTACTGGCCCTATACATCAAATATTCTGCTCTGCTACTTTCTCCACATTCTCCCAAATGGAAATCACAAATGATCTTTTATAAGTATCCTCCTCCAAAGATATGATCAAGTTGACTTGTAGGAAACTCTTCAACAACTTCTCCATTGGCCAAACTAAGCATGCAACACAAATAGAACCATGCAACTCAAAATGAGTAGATGTGTCGCTTCACACAGTCGGCTCCACCAAATTAACTCAAAATTCACTCTCTAGATGAAAAATGTTAAGCGTTCTTAACCAAACATTCTGATCTCATAACTAAATATGAATACAAACATGTATATCCAAATGATAGGTGCAACTAAAGAAAAAATATAAATATTGTCGGCTCTTAATAAACAATCTCCTGAAATTGTAACTGGCAAATAGATTATTATAACTCAACTTCAACTACACAACTGAATCTGTGTCTATGAACATAGCATAATGAATATATCTACAACATAAGAATAAACATGCAAGGCTCCAACATATCCATACTGGGAATTACATATAGGACACTACTGTTAGAATGAATTTAGAATAACTGAGTGGGGGGTGAATTAGTTATCCTCGGGTCCAAATGTGCCCATAAAACTTTATACCACTTCAACAACTCATATTTTCTCAGCAGCAATAAACAACAAAAGTGTGCAGTTTACTGTACTAATGAAATAATCTTACAGAAACTAAATAGTAAAACAAAACATAAACATTCACACATTTTGACACCATGATTTAACATGGAAACCCAATATGAGAAAAACCACCAGTAACATGCTACCAAAATTTCACTCTTCTGAAGTGATGCCCTGTTAGGAGCCAACCCTGT